>JADQWA010000279.1:69993-172936 GCA_018344505.1 Nebria ingens riversi | reverse complement strand
GTAAAAGAAAGTAAAAATGTTGAATGATATTTCCTATTTAGCAAATATATAATTTCCGAAGAATCTGCAAGTAAATTATGTTCTGTAGTTCATGTTTGATTTACCCTATAACCCGGAGCAATATTACGATTTGGATCAAATTGGTGGTGATTTGAGAATCGTGATTCGTGAGAGTAATTCCGATCGTTACTGCGGCCAACAACAAACACAAACAACGCACGGATGAAAGAGAAGCGAACTATGTGTAAAGCAACTGGTTTAGTGTGACGTGACGTGGCGTGGCGTGACGTGGCGTGACGTGGCCAGCCGGTGGCTGCTGCCGCACCGCAGTAGCCACGCGTGATTCTCTTGACCCTAGGTACCGCGATGACTTGAACTGCCGGATAGCGGACTCTTTTGATTTGTTCTGGCGGACGTTCATCTCTATCTATACTTACTATACATTACATACTACTGCCAGTGTCACTCTATAATGATCGTTCAAATTATAAGCATTCAGTTAGATTTAGGTATACTAAAGCCAAACTTGAATTACACACTGCTGGTCTTTAACATTGTAATTCAATTAGTATTATGCTATCCTCTTTTGATTTTTATACAAAATAGAAACTGTCTAATTTTTCAAAATGAAATATTGTTACTATACAAACATAGTATCATCGAGTTAGTTATCCATTCTGTGTAGATTCCCTGAAGATCCAAGATATTCAAAATGTAAGAAAAAGGATTTTATTCTTTATTTTGGAATACCTATTATTCCTTCATTCAGATGATTTACTGCGCAATACAGGCTCGATTATAAATGGAGAGCACTGTTATCTTTCCAAAAAAAAAAGGCTGCTTTGATTCTATATTATACCTATATTTGAACTGACATTGGTGAATTAATAAAGTGATAAGGGTCTTTTGCAACCTCACAATTTCCATGAAGCGATAAAACTGAAGAAACCTAAGGCCAATTAACGTTGGTTTGAGAAAAAAAAATCTAGATTCATTTGATCTATTATCAAACGTATTGCAGATAAATACAGACATATAATAATGGTTTACCTACGTATGTGATTAATGTACGATTAGATTTATTTCCATTTAAAACTAATACACTTCCGTCAGTGTAGATCAAGTTTTATGAAACGAAACTAATCAACGACTACCGCAACAGAAGTAACCAGATTACGAACTACAATAAATAATAATCGGAATCGGTGTTGGACCGCGTGAAAGGTTCTTGTTAGCTATTAGTTATTTTACCTTTCCTTCCAACACATTCATTTTATACTTGACCAGACTTTCATACTATCAAATTGCATGATGTAAATTGTTTCAATCACTAAAGAATTAGTCCAAAATTAATAAAAATAATGTACATATATGTGCGGAATACATTGAAATAAGAATGTTTCGAAATGAAATAATAATATGTTTTTAATTAGGTTTTTTGTTGCTGTAAGTAATAAATAAGTATTGCAATCAAGAAAAAGATCGATCTTGACAAACCGAAATTGTATGTTTATTCCACTCATATTTTATCGCCTCAGCAATTGTTCCTAAATTATTGTGCAATAAAAAATTGATCCCCTAAAAAAATCTGGTGTTTACAAAATCAAGTGTGATCAGTGCAATAGTGTATACATCGGACAAAGAGGAAGTAACTTTACAACCAGATTCCAGGAAGATGCACTCAAATGAAAGAAAACTGACTCAACTTTTGCGAATCACCTAGAACACACAACAGAACATCGTTTATCCGAGAATAACTACCCGATCATCTTCCATATAGAAAATAAAGGATTAAAACTGGAAATTTACAAATCCATTGTCGACCAGTTAGAAATCTGCCCAATTTTCAGATTCGCCTATACAAATCCCCGTCACTACTATTACTATTAAATATTCCCCCTCAATCATTGATATATAAACTATAGGCCGTTTCTTGATGATTATGCAGCATGGAAGGTATAGCCAATGTTAATCTTATGGAGTATTTTGTACAATGTTGCCACAGTTTCACTTACAACTAATTCAGATATTTCTATTATTTTCACTTTCTTTTACGAAGTAATAAGTAAGTATTGTAATCACGAAAAAGAAAAATTCTCGAATTTTTAACGGAATACACCTTATGTCCTTCCCTGATTCGAGTCTGACTATTTTTGGAATGACGTCTATGTGTGTGTGTGTGTGTATGCGCTTTATACGCCTATATCGTTGAAGATAAAATTATAAAACTTTAAACTTAAGATTTGTATATGACTGGGAGGGAAACCGCCTATTTTTGAAAAGCATATTCAAACCGGAAGTGCATGTTTACTTGAGTCACTTTTTGTATATCTCCGAAACGGCTGCACTTACAGTAAAAATAGTTAGAATAAAATTGAAAGATATTAATGATTTAAACAACTTTCGTTTGGAACATTCTTTCAAAAAGTGTACCGTTACGACAAAATTGCTATTATCCTATTGACATTGCCATAGTTACATAGGTATGGAAAATTATATATAATAAATCGTATCTACTATGCATGTCAACTGTTTTAAATATTCCAATATTTTGACATTTAACATTATTGTCAGTGTCACAAATAAGTTTAGTGAAAAACCGTTACAAAGGTTAGTAAATAATTTAAAATATTCTCTCAGGTTTAAAGTAATGAATAATTATATTGTCTTTATACTACTATAAAATCCAACATTTAAAATCTAAAATACATATGGTTTCTTTGGAAATCTGACAAAAACTATCTTTACACTTTTATTGGACAATGAATGAACATCTTTTCTTGAAATTTAAACATTTTATAATTTTATTTATATACTATCAAATCTAAATATACTGACTACGTAAATGAAAGTTTAGGGCCAACACATGGCCGATGTTTTATTGATGTATTTGGTTTAATTGAGATGGTCTGACAATACCACAGTGTGGTGAAACTAGTCACTAACTCTGAATAAATATAATAAAACTTATACATTGCATTATTCAACTTTCCTAATTAATTTTCATCGATATTAATGTTATGACATAAAAAAAATACATTACAATTTCCAGAAGGAAAACTCTCCAACATGTTTATGATGGATTAGAAAACGTAGGCGTAATGAAAATAATAGTTGGCAAGCGTATAATTACTTATGAAAAAGTTAATTTGTATGTTCAACAATCATCCGTTGTTAATAACGCTACGCTAAGCTATTATCAATATTATACTATTATTTATGACGCTTTTGTAAGAACCGAAATCTTTTTCTCGTCTACAATTAGACAACATTCTGAGATTATAGTAATAAATGGATAAATACTTATTTTATATTTTCTGTAACACAGAACCGATACACATATTTCGATAAAATATAAATATACCTACTATTCAATAGATGCATACATAATTGATTGGACAATAAGACAAGCTACTAAGAATGAAAGAAATAATCGCGCATAATGCAAATTAGAATTGCATGTGATTGAACGATTGTGACATGTTAATAGAATTGTTAATTGATAAAATGGCAAGCCTTGAGTTGTATAGTGGGCGGCAACAACTGTTCGATTGATTTATTATTTGTGCGTGATTATTCCATGTGCCAATGAGGTATAGTTCAATCATCCTCTGACGTATACAGCTAAATAACAGCTGTAAACATCACTACGAACAACTGCAAGATTGTTAAAAGTTAATTGTGTTTGCTAGAAATTATTTTGCATTTAATGGCAGGGAAATTGTGCTGAGTGTTGAAAGGCGTACAAGGAAATTGCTAGAAATATACTTACAATGTTATTGTTGTGCTATTCCGTCTGTTATATATAAATCTGTTATTTATAAATATCGGTAAGTACCAAATTTATGAATACTAATAGAATTCTACAAGGAACAAATTAAAGTGTTACAAGTACATTAGGTACAAATATTTAACTCAAACAATTTATTTTTATTATTCAACTAACAGCTGGGTAAATTACATGATTTGTCGACTTAAATAATAGTTATATTATTATAAGGAACTACTGTAATCATAAAAATTATTCAACTCGAGATTTTAACGGAAAGACACGTTTTGATTATCCCTGAATCGACTATATATGAAATAATAAATGTGTGTGTGGGGTGAGGGGGGATGTGGGTGTTTTTCTAGAAGCAAAATTGTTGAATTACGAAATTATGAAACTTTAAATTTAAAATTTCTTTATGGTCCAGAAGTGCATGTTTACTCTAAAAAAATGTATCATTTCTGCAATATCCACTAAACGGCTGCACTTAGAGCAAATATAGTCATCTGTAAAATGAAAGATATTACTATTTTGAACAATATTTGTTTGAAAAGTGTCTTCAAAAGTGTACTAGTTACCAGAAAACTGCTCCTGAAATTCTTAAATTTCTTATTTTTGTTGCCATAGTTACGTAGGTGTCGAAAATTTCAATTAATAAATCAGATTCGCTATGCCTGTATTAACAGGAAAACAAAATTTGTGATTTGACAGTCAAAAATAGATTTAGTTATTAAGTGCTTCAAATATTCTAAATATTATATAGAAATAATCTATTAATTATTTAATTTATTTGAAATCTAAAAACGTATCAGGTATAATAATTGTTAATATCCTTTCTATTTAAACAAAATATGCCTACTACGTATAAACAAGTCCAATGCAGGACACTGTCGATGTTTTTTTAACATTAAACTGCATGTAAATAGAAAATCTAATTCTGCTATTATCGAAGTTAATTTATGTCGTTTGAGTTTATTTTCAAAATACTGCATTATTTCTAATACGCATTTTCTTATGTCAAACATTTATTTTGTTCTATTTAAGATTACAATGTATAGTTGGAAAAACCCTATAAAGTATCAAATCGAAAAGTTAACTGTACTGATATACATTATCGTATTTTATAATTTATTACTAAATAGTTTGCGCATATCACAGTGCTTATTTAAGAACCAAAATGGTTATAAGCAGGTACTTTTATTTTAAATTTAAATCATCGTTTTTAGAATTTAACAAATAAAATACCGAAAATGTCATCAAAACCATGTGAAGTACTAAAGAATATATTGTAATTAATAATAAACTTGTACGGAGTATTCTAATCATAAACATATATCAAAATCGAATTCGGGGACATATATTTACATTTATACAAATATGAAAATTTGAGTACGGAAGAAAACTTCCTATTTTTGAAAGAATTATTTTTACTGAAAGTACATGTCTGTCTTTGTAGTTTTCGTTCGATTTTTTAGTTTCTTGAAAAATGTACAGCATGAAATATATTGCTACCAAATTTTGTTGTACCATTTTCGAAAAAAGTACGCTTGCAATTTTAATTTCTACCTATGTATGTGTGTATATTCTTTTCCATAGTTATCTTATGTAATTACTTGTGTAGAACATAAAGAAATTATTTGTGGTTATTGGCAGGTTGGATTATCGTAAAGGTTTTGACAATCATGAAAACATTATCATGGTGGTAAATTGTAAATTTATAATTATATTTATTTAAATTTTCATTTTGCATTTTAGTTCAATGTAGCAGTGTACTACTGATCCAATCTTTCTTATATTTAACAAGTAATTGTAATTATACCATTTAGATATAGAATATATTAAAAAAAAATTAAAAATAACAACTAGTTTTAGTAAAGTTAAAAACAAACATTTCTTGTGCTATGCAAACCTAATATTTCACTGTAGCCATGTACATACATACATGTATGTATATTTTAAAACAATAAAAGTCAAACTGGAATTCCCACACATAAAGAAACAAAAGATATTGCTGAAATGATAACTCCATTTGATTTGCAACGATTGAAAAACGATGTCAATATTGTTTTATCATAAATAACATATTTGTTAAACTAAAATTGATTTCGAACTTTACGAATATCATTAGAAACAGTCGTTTAATATTTATTGGTAGTTTTGAAATAATTCACCAACTATCGGAATACGAGTATATAGGTAATGTTAAAATATCGCTAGTAAATTAAGCAACGTATTGGTCATGTACGCCGTACGTTGGCGAATATTGTATTTGCACATTTTTTAGATCATTGAAAATTGAGTTGATAGTTCATAGTATAATATAAAATTGATTAATTTTTATACAATAAAACTTCCAAAAGATGTACTCGCATTAGGGAAGCATCGGCATTGCTTATAAGCAAACATCCACAAAGCTATTTGGATCAAGTTAATCTTGATAGAAAAGAAAGTACCTAAATCAAAGCCTGCAACCGAATTTTACTTTCAATATATCTTTTGAGTGATCTCCAAACGCATCTGCCCAATGCGTCAGTTTCACTTTCAATAGGGGAATACATACATCGGTGCATCGCATCGGTCGCTTTCTTACCGCGAACCGCTCGCTTCTTTACCATCATCAGCCGTTGACTGACATTTCTTTTATATCCGAGTGCCTTTTCATTTTTTCTAATCGACCGCACGAGCCGTTTTATGTATTGAATGACGCACGAGTGCATCCGCATACGTTGGTATTATTGTCTTTACATAATCTTTTAATAATCGTGTTGATTTTCCATGTTTTATTCATCACTTTTTAGCTCGGGTTTTAAGATAAAATGGACTGATACGAGATTATCTGACGATTTGATTATACGGGTTATTAATATAGATATTTTCTAATAATTTAAAACTGATAGGATTAGCTTATAAGTCTATTCAAATGTAATTACCTTCATTCGAAAAAAATATTATAAGGTATACCGTCAGAAGGGATTATTAGTGATTGTTTTAATAATTATTTACTTTTACGATGCCTGATAAAGCACTAACATTATTTAAGGAAATATTTCCCTGAAAAGGCGAGTAACACTAATTTATTTTTCGTTATTTAATCATAGGTAATTATGGTTTTATGTCAATATCTGTGAACAATAAATTTGTTAAATTACCTACTAAGTGATTGTAGAATATTATTAAATCGAGTATTTGCAAATAAAATAATGTATTAAAAAACATCTCCAGTGTCCCGAAATGGACTTTTTTATACGTAATAAGGAAATCAAGATACTACTAGGTAAATAGAAAGCATAGATTTTATTTTTAAATTCAAAGAAAATTTTCACTTTCCAAAGAATATATTTTCCTATATTTTGAATGTATTTCTAAACTTTTATACATTTTTCTCTCAATCTATTTAGCACAATCGATATTAAATATCAAATTCCAAAATATTTTAATCAATTTCTAGTTCAAATATTGACAGGCATTAATTAAAATGTCCTTACCTACGTAACTATGGCAATATAAATAAGAAATTTAAGAATATCAAAGGACATTTTCTTGTAATTGGTACATTTGTTGATGAAACTTTTCAAATAAAAGTTGTGTGAAATAATAATATTTTTCTTGAACTATGCAGTGCAATTAGTGCAGTTAGGATCAGATTTATTACAAAAACCGCAAAATATGATTAGAGTATTCCCTTCCGGTTCTAATTTTTTTCACAAATAGGGGGTTTTACACACACAGATACACACAATCAGGCGTCATTTTCAAAATTAATAAGACTGGATTCAGCGAATGTCAAATGGTATATTGAAAAATGCAATAGTTAACAACATTACATATAGCTCTTAAAATATATAACTATAGTCGAATTCACATAAGAAAAACATGTTTGTGGCATGAATCATCATTAAACTTCATAAGGTTATATGTACAAAGTGTATGATTCATGCCA
Organism: Nebria ingens riversi; assembly: GCA_018344505.1. Taxonomy (NCBI): domain Eukaryota; kingdom Metazoa; phylum Arthropoda; class Insecta; order Coleoptera; family Carabidae; genus Nebria; species Nebria ingens. The sequence continues at coordinate 165,227 of JADQWA010000279.1, read as the reverse complement.
TAAAAATGTTCTTTTTATGTGAATTCGACTATATGTAAAAATATCATTATATTCGTAGTTACTGGCAATAATAGCAATGCCATTTAAAACTGATAAATTCGTCTCGAAAGTAGTAGCACAGAAATTGAATTAAAGTAATCTGGTTCAACTGTCGAAGAAATGTCGATAGTAATGTGTCATACAATGCAAAAACTGATTATGACTTAAGTATAAATGTGTGGTAAGGGTCTTTTTACTTAATAAAGAATAGCTTCGTCCGCAGAATTCTGAAAAATATTTATAGATAATTTCATGTTTGTTGTAGGTATCATATTTAATGTTTGATATAGGTCCAATTTTTTTTTCTAAGCACATTTCTATATATGTATGTATGTATGTATGTATGTAGTTGTCTCAATTTAGCAGTTATCACCGTGAGAACCCAGTAACCGAAATGTTATTTATTATTCAAGTAAATAGAAATGAAATATATATATATATATTAAAGAAATCATAACCCTCTATTTACTGTACAAGATTATATTTTATCTTTTCGTGATAAATATGTATCGGATCGGTACACCTACAACAAAATATGTCAAGCAATGGAACAAATGTAAATATAGTAAAATATTTAAACTTATTTGTTGGCTCTTCTCAAATTCACTATTGTAGTGTGATAAAATAGAAAGGGGTCTGTCACTTTGATGGGGACTGAATTCAAGTTATCATATAATACAATTTATTCTACGCCGTACCCAAGACAAGATATTTATTTATTAGTTTTCTTTAAATAAACGTTATGACTCAGTTGCATTTTCTTTAAGTTCATCATTTGTCGTCCTGATATCGAAATGTAAATATGTCATATACTTGTTGGTAACATGTTGGTCGCTCGCTCGCTTGCTAGTCGTAGAATAAAGTTTGCGCCTCTATTCCTCTGAAGGTACCAGCCGATTTCAACCAAATTTGGTACACATATTGTGTAGGTGCTCGAATCAATTCGATGGTTAATTAAATCTAATCAGAGCAGTACTTCAGGAGATATTGGGCCCGCAAAAAAAAATTTACACCTTAAAAAGCACTTAGAAAAATAATAATTATACCAAAAAAAACTACTTGAAATTCCAAATTATTTGATGTATTTAAACATTTTTCAGATTATAACTGAAAGCCGTAAAAAATAATGAACATAAAATTTTGAAAATAAATAAATATGACAATTGATATTTTAGATTGATTACTATATCTTTGTTGATTTGATTGTTACTTCGATTATTTTAATTATAGTGCAATAATAGTTATTTATACAGAAATTCGACATGCCAAAGTTTAGCCAACAGCTCGCTGACCAGTGTACTTTTATAATAACCAAGGTATGAATAAAGATTTCTTTGATTAATTACTATGCCATTGTTGGTTTAATTGTTGCTTTGATCGCTATAAATATATGTTTATTTATTCAGAAACTCGCCATGCCAAACTTTAGCCATGCTAAAATGCTCGTCAAAGGCAAAGCCAATGCTTGTTTTTAATATCTTTTTGATATTAACTTTACCTAATATAAAATTATTGTACTATTATTAATTTAAAAATTAAAAAATTATTAATTGTTAATAAATTAAACCTGATAGTTTTGTTTTCAACCCCCTCCCACCCCTAATCACGCTTTCCTTATTCTATGTTTATAGCTTTTTGTGCCATATTATGCGTCATTCTTATCAAATCTCTATTCTTATGTTTTTTTCTTTCGTTCACACTGATTAATGAAAAAATAAAATTAGTTTTATTACGAGTACGCTTGCATTGTTGATTCCACGAGTGATGTGTATTGTACCTGACTTGAGCTGTACATTTCGATTATTGGTAAGTAATGCTTTTGTTATTTATTTTGTAAAGATATTACTGCGGCTAGATAAAAATGCAATATTATAGCATACTTTGATTTTAAATGTGAGGTCAGGTAAACAAAGCAACAAGAGCAAATTATAACACACGTGTTTTGATTGTTTTAGCTAAATCATACATTTAGCTAGTAATGAAAAAATGTCACTCTAATAGTTGAAAACACTAGATAATTAACATCTGTTCGCCACAAACAATGTAAAAATGTAATGGATATAGGAAAAGTAAAAGTGACATTAATACTACCGTTGAATCAAGTCTTAGGTCAAGCATAGGCTTGGTTAGTTTAGTTAAATCGCACAAACATGGCAATACAAACATAGTTTAATTATAATGCAAAAACGCTAATGTGAACAGTCCTACATTTTATGGAAGACACCACATAAAATTACTTCAAAGTCAAAGTGTGTCGTAATACTGCAATTTTTCCGTAATTTATTGCTTTAATTAACATTTCATTTCATTTCATATGCAAACTTGATTTATAGGAGTTTAAAACTGAATAATTTTAGGCCACTTCAGACAATTGTGCTAAATTCTTATCGCAGTTACTGCATTGATTGTCAGCGATATGGATAATTATACGTCGTTTAGTATCCATTTCACATTTGAAATCACATCTGTGAAAGAACAGTTGTTCAAATGTTAATTTAAACATTCTTTAATAAATTAATATTCAGTATAAAATCTCAGAGCAAATTTTGAAAACTAGGCAATATAAAATTACAAATTACAGATATAACTGTATTTAAATTTAAAAAAAAGTCATTCATATCCCAGTCTGTTGAAATGTTCTCACGCTATTCCAATGTTCGCCTACGCATAATCCAACTAACTATATCTAATATTAATTTAGTAGGTATAGAATAGAAGAGGATGTAAGATGCTGGCCTCCCACTCAAACATGCTGCCAAATAACTATCAACAAATTAATTAGTAAGCTATTGCTTCAAAACTTATTAATAATTCAATATGACGATGCATAGTCTTATGTACTCCCGCGTCCGGTTATTTGGATGAGTAATCGATTTATGTAGTACCTAACTATGTATATAAAATGTTTGGATAATTAAAACGAATCATCAAGCGTAGAGAAATTATTTAATGTAAATTAGAGATGGCTATTATGAATATGCTACATCAGAATCGAGACATAATTGTCTTTATACTATGTGCATACATACATTGTGTACGTTGAAACTGCAAGGAATTCCAGGACGTGCTAATTAAGGATTACTAGTGAAAATTAAGGAAACCACTGCAAGAACATCTAAAACAATAAAATATACATTAACAAACACCATTTAATAATTGCATTTGTGGTAAATGCGCGCTATACATCTTCTTTGCTGTCTGTAATGCTTTCTAATCATGTATCATTTTACATTTATTACATTGTTTACAATCAAAATAAAATATGTCAGATACCTGATGCGTAAGATTAGTCAGCTAAATCGGAAGTATTGTATGTACATACATACAACTGTTAACTTCATAAATGCAGACCATCAATTGGAAGTGGTTTGATTCTAATCCACACTATATTAAATGCAACAAGTTGCTAGATCCAATTGGAAGGTTTTACTGCATGAGGGTTCTAGAACAGTATGCTTCACCCTCTCTTCTTCGAGTTGGGGTCAATTTGATGATACACCAATCCACTAAATGTGTATGATTATGATTTTAACTGTTCCCTTGCAAATTCGGTAATGCCTGATATTATCAAATACCAGCTGGGATAATTGACAGTCTGGTGTCGGAACTCGAGGCCCTTTCACTATATACTATAGATGACTTGGCCGTCCTTCCGACGCCATATTATATGATTTTAAGCCAGAGAAACAGTGGCGTACGTGTATCGCAAATTAATCATTGCCGTAAATGACTGACAATACGTACTACAAATTTCACCTTTTTCAAAATTGTAGAAATAATTAATTAAAACATTTTTCTGTAAAATTCTTGGATTCAAATAATTCTGACACAAAAATTCATTTTACATCGGCCTGACTTCAAAAATGTAAATACAACATATTGGTCGCTCGCTAGTCGTAAAACCAAAATTTGTCGCCTTTGAAGGTATCGAACCGATTTACACCAAATTTGGCGCACATAAGTATCGTACTTGATTACTATGCCATTGTTAGTTTGATTTTAACTGTGATCATTTTAATTACAGTACAAATATTGTTTATTTAGGTATACATAAATTTGCCATACCAAACTTAAGGCATTTACGAAGCCAATGCTTGTTTAATTAGTACTTTAGTTAATCCACTTTTACTACTTGACGTCAATTGAAGTAAATGTATCGACATAATTAGCAACATTAATCGTTTTGCAAAAGATTTGTGAGCAACTGTCAGATTGTACCGGAATGCGCGCAAAGCCATTAATTACTCTCAAATGCTAGATAGACAGCCAAAAGTATTCAATCGGAATCATAATTAGTATCTAATGTAGCACGTGATCTACGTAATGAAAAACTCAATTTGAACACGAGGTTAGGAATATTAAGTATTAATTTAATGGTGCCTTGTATAAAATCTAGTGTCCGCCTCTGTTTTCACAAATCCACCTCCGCACATGTCCTGAGGTCGGCGCGAACGCTGTTTCGATAACATCAAATCTGACCGATGGTATCTTCTACCTTCCATATAGGTACACGTGGTTATTGCCACTTTCGATAAGTGGTAACGCTGTGCCCGCGTGTGCTTCGACCCTTAGGGCGATGTGCGCGTACATTCTTTCTGGTCTCATCACTAATTACGAAGTATGCAGAGTATTTCATAATTGAAAGGCACCGATCACATCGCCACTATGTTGATGCGACGTTGTTATAACTATAGCATTACCGCTAGCTACACTACAACTTTAGTTGGTAATGAACCGATATTTACAGTTACAAATAGACGAATCAAATTTTATTATAGGTAGGTATTTGTTTTGATTATTATGTCAGTTGCGAATTCCAATATTTACTTATTGCTTATTTAGAAATGTAGATAGAATCCACACATCAATTAAAATATGTGTCCTATGACTACAATATAGTCAGCGGCAATAACAACATTTTTGGTAAATGCGCGCTTTACATTGTTTGGAAGTAGGATTCTCTGTAAACTAAATGGATAATTTTACATATTCGTAGTTATTAGTGTTGAATAAAAATGGCCATGTCCAATCAGATATAAAGTACAGGTAAACACCAATCTATTCGCTGCACCTTATTAAGGGCCACTGCTATAGTCAACATTGGTTTATAATGTGTAAAATTAGTAAGTCTGCGATATTAAAAGAATGATAGTTTTATAATAAAAACAACTTAAAAAGTTACTTAGTTAACAACAAACTTAGTAGTACAAATTAACTTTATCGCAGTGGCCAGTGGGATAGGTATATGTAATAACTGTAATGCCATTTATATTGGTCAAACTGGTAGATTCTCAGAACATATTAGATCATGGAGATTTAATTAAACTGTTTCGAATGTCGCTAAACACATGACGATCAAATCAAAAGAAAACAACAACGTTATGTTGATTTTCGCCCCATTATTACGTTTGATTCTCCATATATTACATGAAGGAAAACAAAATACAATATTGCCGTTATTATGTCCTGGAATTGCTATGCCGGATATAGATCCAGATGTGAGAGTAGATAAATTTGATTTTGAGCCATCCAGGCAAATAGTCCATTGTTAGCGCATTCGTGACACAAAAGTCTAAAAAGGTTCAGAAAATGGTTTTACAACGAAACATTAACTTAGTTGACCTAGAATCATTGTTTTTAAGTTATGGTGAAAACATTCTCGATCACAAATTACCATCGAGTTAATTTTAATATAAATTTAGACACTTCAAGGAAAATCCGAAAAAAAGTCCGACTACACCTGGACGTAAAACGCAGGGTAAAGATAAAGATGTTTGTAACTTTCAATTTCGAGAAATAGACAACGGTATCAAAATGTTGCTCAAATATCCGTTACACAATGACAATTCAGTACCGGAAACCATTCCAGATCACAATTCAAGTTCATCGTAAACGATTTAATGATGAAGCTAACGAAAATTACCAAATATCATTATCATGGTCAAGATATATGCCAGAGCGCCCAGAACGTGTATTTTTGATAAAAATTTCATTTAATTATACGTTCAAGAAAGTAACAGATAATACAAATTATATTTTAAACAAAGCTTGAATTTCTTGAATTGCTATTTTGTATTTGAAATGTATTTAATACGACAATAATGAATTATCATCGAATGACAAATAATTAGTAAAGTTAGTAGACATCTGCTTAATTACCTAAGAACAAACAAAACAAAATAATTTTGTACAACATGAAAATGATGCGGGTGTTGACATTGAACAGTACACAGTTGCCTCAGTCACAAGCAAAGTACAACATATTTGCGACGTCAAAAGCATGTATCTATTTATAATTATCACTGGTAATACATAAATAACACCCACGAATTAAAAAACTATCGTAAATAATTTATCTATAACAAAATAAAATATGTCTAAACGTCATTAGTCTAGGATAGAAATTTATGGAAAAATTTCGCCTGCGTTAGCTACAATTTACTACGTAAACAAGATGACTTTGTTTTTATTACTTACGTAATGATTGATTTTATTTATACTTTTTATATGCTACGTAGTAGGTATAACTATAATAGTAGACATGAATTAAAAAAAACATTTTTTTATTTAGTTTTCTTTTTTTAATCAAATAAAATATATAATTAACACGTACAATTGCACTAAACAATCTTAGATTTAGGTACTGGATCATTACCATTTCGGAATAGTTATCAATATTCATAAAATTATGAAGTTATTTACATAAACAATATTTCAAACAGGATATGTTATTGTATCAAATTAAGTGATAATTAATAAACCTTTCACTTTTAGTTAAATGTAAACATTTTAATTTTTTGACCTTCCCTGAACGATCTGACTATTTTCGGAATGACGTCTGTGTTTGTCTGCTTATGTATAAACATTTTCGGATTTTAGTGATAGCATTTTTCGATAGTGAAAATATTACTTACACATGCCTAATTATAGCAGGCTAAAAAATCTGTACCTAATGGTTAAAATAATTTTATGTTGATGAAAATTGCTATGACTTGGAATCAAAATGAAATTTAAGTTGTAGTCAGGGCTTGAAACCAAATGCGTACACTCCTGTATCCAGGTCTGAAGCTAAAATAGAATAATATTAGAAATATGTATGTATAGGTAGTATATTTATGGGGGTCTAGAAATCAGAGGCGAAATCTGATACCAGTACCAGTGCATATGAATAAAACATGTCCAATAACCCAAATACATAAGTTTGATTCTCCAATACACAACTCTGGTGTTACCCACTGTATCAAACCTATAATTATGACACAGTTAATGGTTAATAATGAAACTAATTTAATTATGAAATTAATAACTTGAATTGCGAATGATCCACGCAATACGATTTATTTTACCTATACTCGTAATACCAGACCTGTTTTACTATAGATAATCCCCTTTTTACATTTAGGTATGCATTTTAATTGGCATGTGTGTTCACCAGGTGTCAATAATTTAAATGTCCATTGATTTACACTAATGGATCATAATTGCCAGGACCGGCACGGACTAATTTTGCCTACGAAAAATCACTATATAATTATGCAAGTGCCAAGCGCCTGTGCATACATATATATGTATGTAGGTACTAACAACATGCATAATATGCAAATGATTGACAATAAATCAATAATGAATTAAAAAGGGCCAAGGACAAGGTTTTAAATAAGAATGTATACATTTGGTGTGGACGTAGTCAAGGAAATCATATTAAATACATTGTCACATTTTTGTATACGATATGTATGTATAAATGTAAATCAAAGTGACATAATTCTTAATGATTTTTTAATCTAAGGTCAAATTAATTGAGTGAAGTTCACGGCTGTAATCAGTGTTAATGCATGTGAATTAGATGTATGTATGTATGTATGTATATATGCAATGGTTTATTTATAATAACAATGATAACATCCAAATATATTTACATAGAACGCTATTATACATATTATACATTCATTTTATATTTTATGTAAATAGAATTACATAAAAAACATCGGCAATGTCTTGCCCTAAACTGTCTTATACGTAAACAGTATATTTTGTTAAACATGAATATGCTTTTCAAAAATAAAAGATTTTCATGCCAGTCATATACAAATCTTAAATTTAAAATTTTATAATTCATTCATGCTGTAAGGCGCTGTAGAGCACTCACATACACACCCATACACAGACGTTATTCCAAAACTAATCAAACTCGATTCAGGGAAGGTCAAAAGGTGTATTTCCGTTAAAATCTCGAGATTTGTTTTTCATGATTACAATACTACTTATTACTTCGTATAAGAAAGTAAACATTGCATTGGTTCCCTCTAAATAATTTCTTCAACATTCCGTTAGAAGAGAGAAGATGTTGGCTTTATTGCTTAATATATTATTTAAACATCTTTATTGATGTTTGAATTGAAAATCTTGACAAACAATTATCTTTTGACTTTATTACATCGATATTATATTGTTATAAAAACTTTTTAAACAAATAATATTATTTTAAATAGGACAACTTTTACAGTAATTTGGTAAATATCAGTCATATATATATATAATAATTTCTTTATATGCCCATAGGTTATTCGTTGCATTCTTTACTACGCCAGAATAGTAAGACACGTTATCTTGAACTTTGATTTGGTCAACTAGTTTTAGCTAGAAATATATATTGATATTGATAGAATACATTTCCTTTCAACTGTTTCACTTGACTGAGCAACACACCTGACAAAGACTACCGATTACAGCATTTCTAAACCACAATAGCAAGCGTTAGTTCCCTATTAAAATAAATAACTATACCACTGCTGATCAGTTGAATTAAAATATTTGGAGCAAATCAATCCTTTCCTAAGTAATATAGAAACATGTTTAATACCCACCGGTATTTGAATAGAAAATTATGGTGTTTCAGTTATATATCAAAGTGTGTGTGTGTGTGTGTGTGTGTAATGTTTATCAATAAAATATAGAATACAGAAAGAAGTTAAAGAATTTACGTAATGGATTCTTTTAATTTCTTATACGAAGTATTAAGTACGTACTGTATTCATTATTCACTTACAGCGAATATAATTATTTCCAAAATGAATATTACGTATTGTACCAGTTACAATATAATTGCTACTGAAATTCTTAAATTTCTTGTTATATATTTAATTTATTTGAAATTTAAAACCTTTCCGGCCATAATAATTGCTAATATAGCATCTTCAAACATTTAGATGTACTTTCTATCCAAACCAAATATACCTACTAGGTATAAGAAAGTCATACAACAACCATAATGTATTACAAAGAATCTAAAGGAAGGGGTTGACCTGACACGTGAAGTCCATTAGAAAAAAAAAACGTACAAAATTTAAGATGCAAACAATAACTATTGAATTTGATTAGTTACATTGCCTATAAGTCGAAGACACACGATACAAATTCCAAATAAAATTTTAAGTTTACTTTTGCAGAAGTTTCTGTTTTACTAATTTCTATTTTCAAAACATTTTGCTATTGACAATTACATAAAATATATTTTAGCTATGAAACAAAATGAAGTAGCATCTAGTGAAACACAACTTAATACTAAATTCACGTTTACCTTAACTCTAAACTGTTTTTAACCTACCAAAACCCTAAGCTCTAATTTATATCGCGGTGTCCATGCTGTTACTAAAAAGAAATGACTTATGCAATATAAATTACAGAAAATTATTGATATGATTTAAAAAATTCTAAAATAAATTATAAATTAATATATATATATATATATATATATATATATATATATATATATATATATATATATATATAAAATTAAATTTGTTTGCTATAATTCGTTTAATTGTTTACGCAAAGCGTTTAGGCATGCGAGTGATATGGGGCATTCATTCTATCACAGCAATCAATTACAGCAGAAATTATATAGTAGTTTAATTTCCCCCATGTTTTATTTTTATTTTGTTACAAAGTATTTTTGTGCGTAAAACAGACTTACGTTAACCAAATAAAATGAATTGCAAATAGTGCATGATACACGCGCGCGATTTTTGCAACAAACAGCAAAGTCCTTCGGATTAGCATTGCATTGGTAATTCGCACGCGAAATACCAAGTCAGGGCAGAATATTCGGCGAAAAGTAATTGCAGTGTCATAACACTGCAGATCCGCCATCCATCAATCGAAGACGTGCCATGACTTAACTTAACTTCTTTTGTTTATGTTCGCTGTAGGTATTAGCCGAAATTCGTTGCAAACCTCACTCTTGATATTGGTAATTAATTGTTTCTGATTAACGTAGGCTGTGCACGCGTTCTCTGCTTTTATTTTCTGTGATGTTTTGAATATTTATTATTTGTTGTTGTTGTTGTTGTTGTTTTCTTTATTTTTTTTACAATGTGTATCCGGTCACAGCACTCTCGATTGCACGATTAATTTGTTGTTTAGTTGTAATGAACTTGTATTAATTGTGTTGAATTTAATATAGATACTAAAATGTAAATATACATTGATTTATTATGTGCGCCGATGATTTGCAGCCAAGTCCAGTCATTATTTATTTGCCCGATTTGCATTTTGCAAATCATGCTATTCTCTGAGGAATATTTTTTGCATAAATTTATTGTAAATTCTTTTAAATAAATCAAAATTACAAGTATGGTATGTGATAAAAATTTATCAAGATAATTGGTCCAAATGATGTTCCAACACATAATAAATCAGAATGTAGGTCATTAATTGACCTTAACAATACTGATGCCACCCACTTAAATCGCACATGTGCTGATAACTAGGGTAGTGCTATAAAACAAATTGACGTCATAAATTGACCTTTTGTTTTTAACAGTGTCAAAAAGTAGTCAGTGTATAGATTGCAATCTTGGAATAGATTAGCCGCGACCTCTATTACCAATTAGGTATACGTCTAAAAGATAAAACTGATTTTGTTCAAATTGAAAATAATAAATTTAGCAATAAAATATTTCAAATTTTAGTATTATGATGTTCGAATCAAACTAAAGACTCGCCAATGTTTTTAATTAATATTTATATATATTTACCGCATGAATAACAGATAAATAAAATTAGCGAATAAAAGTGTGGAACATAAATAAATCTTAATTAAAATTATCAACTGCCGCTGATTAACGTATTAATTAATTATAAATTCGATATTTTAAAGATGAAAAATATAATCAGTTAAATACAATCATAAAATATGATAATAATAATAATAATAGATGAATAATCAAAGACTTGTGGAATATTTTCTACTCATATCTTTTTACCTCGCCACACGGTAATAATAGCATAAGTATTCGGACGTGCGACTGTAAAAAAAAACATCTGCAGTGTATTGCACTGGACTTTCTTATACGTATAAGCTAATTTTGTTTAGATTTTGTATTTTAATAACCTCTCTATGTAAACAAAATATACCTAATACGTATAAGATAGACCAGTGCAATACACTGCAATGTTTTAGTCTTTAAATGAACTAAGAACATAACAAAATATTTATATGTAATATTTTACTAACCATTGAAACTCTATTACATTAGAACTATATGTTATATGTATAATTTCCCATACCTACCATGGCAACATAAATAAGACATGCGAAAATTTAAATAGTAATTGTCTTGTAATCGGTACACTAACTGAAGAAATTTTTTAAACAAAGATGTGCATAATATCAATATCTTTTATTTTGAATACTAATAAATTTTCTGTAAGTGCAGCCGTTTTGCAGATATTGCAGAATTTCCAAAAAATGACTAGAGTAAACATCCACTTCCGGTTTAAATATGTTTTTCAAAAATAAGAGGTTTTCTTCCGAGCCATATAAAAGTTTTACATTTAAAGATTCATGATTATAGCACTGGCCGTTTTGGCTGTAGAGCGTTCAAACACACACACACACAGACGGAATTCTGAAATTCGACTAAGGGAAAGTCAAAAAATATATTTCCGTTAAAATCTCGATTGTTTTTCATGATTACAATTCTTCCTTATACACATTCGTATAAGAAAGTAAAAAAGAATATTTTTAGTTTTAAAAGCTAACTAGTCTTCATAAAAATGTAGGTGAAATATTTTTTCACATTTAAATATATTTAGTAAGAGAGAACTGATCCTCTGCAATACATTTCCATGTATTTGAGCATAATCTCATATTTATTAGCTATTAGGTACCTATATTATATTCAGCTATGTCAAATACTGATTTAGTTGTCACAATTATATATAATTTTTGTAAAAGTAACAATAAACAGTGGTTAGCTTGAGATAGCTATTACTAGCATTATAATATTAGTAGTTTTTTTTTGTGACAAGTAAAAAGATCGTTGGAATAATTAAATTGTTTTACATGTTATGTATGTTAAACTTTTATATTTGTAATAAAATATAAATATACCTAACGAAAATTTCGAAGAATAACAAAATCAAAGAAATTATTGGCGTTCTATACATATAAAATAACATCATATGGCATAAAAATAAATATGTTTTAATTTTTAGCGAAGAAATACTTTTCGTTTTGCAACAAATACTGTGACCTAATATAGTTTAATGAACTACTGTCATACAAAATTAATATTTTAATCGTCAGCGTAATACTTTTGGGGAAGGAAGTTTTGTATTTGGCGGTGCTTTGATAAGATTAAAAATAATATCATTCCATGGTTTTCCAACAAGTAGACACAGTTCGCACACTTTTTTTTGTTACCGGAAAGATTTAATGAATTTTGCGAAAGTCTGTTGGCCTTTAACCTATTGATAAGAGCTATCGTAGTAATTATATGTTGATTATTTTATTCGTCGGAGTGTGTTGGCATAGGTTATGGGAGATAATTAGGTCAGAATTATTATGATTGGATATATTATATTATACCTATCTCAAATATATTTTTCAATCAACGGGTTCGAAATAGAACATGTTTTAAAATAATCATCGAGGTAAGTTTTAGAAATTTCACGTATAATTGTCTATTTTTCAGTCTAGTGCCACATTTTGAAACAATTAATTGTAATTCTATATTACGTTGTTATAGGGAAGATTCAGGGTAAAAGTATTTAAAATCATTTAGCAATTTTATGGATTTACAATTTGCAAATAGTAAATTTGTATTAATAAAAATGTAAATTATAAACTCTTCTAGGCTACGCCCATCTAAAATTAGTGAACATAAACCATATGTTATTTTTGTTAAAGATAATATTTTGATGATGGAAATTGCATATAGGTAATTTTTCGTTCTGATGAATAATATTTGATTAATTTTGTTTGCGAAAAATGGCCAGAAGTGAAAGACTTTAAGTAAAATTTCATTGGATGTCCTTGTAAAATACTTTGTTTTACATTGAAAGCGAACGAACCCGCATCATGGCAGTATCACAAAATAATCAAAAACTTGTAAGACCATCATCATCAGGTGATCATTAAAATGATTCGTCCAATGACGCGGGAAGAACAAGTTTATAATATTATAGCGCGAAAAAAACTCCACCTTGCCTGTGTTGGCATGTGTGTGTATACGTATATGTGCAAAAAGGCACTCTTGATTTTGTGATGTCATATAATATGATGTTGCATGCACGATGTGGGAGGTGGCCCGTGCATACCTTCACGTGTATTTATTATTATTATTATTATATAAAAATATGCTGTTATACATTTTAATTATAATACAGCAACGAATCCGTGCTATTAACTAATTAAATACACATTAAATTCTAACATCGCTCTCTGCTCTAAATAATTATTACTGCCTCACCTAAACTAAAAAGTTTTAGATAATTATTCCCCAGCTTAGCTTGATTAGCAATTATTATGCTTTTTGTATTTGTTCTAATTGCTACGTTTTAATCGTATAATACTTATATTGATTAAATTATTATAATTTGCTTTAGGTACTGTTTAACATCTAATCATGTTGGTAGTTCTTCCTAGTTAGATGTGGCACACAATGATCTTAACGACAATCGTGATAGAAATACACTTTTTCATATCCTTTTGTTCTTTTTCTAGAAAAGATAGAAATATTTGGAATTAAATATTCGTTGATTAAGTCAGAGACTAAAGATAACAATTACGATTTATATTATCTAAGAACGTTTAAGAACTTAAAAAGAAAATCTGCAGTGTCGCGCACTGGACTTTCTTATGCGCAGTAAGTATATTTTTTGTTTAGATAGGAAAAATAATCAAACACAAATTTTGAAAGATTCGAGGATATGTAATGATTATACTGTATTAGTAATTATTACGTCCGAAATTTTGTTTTTTTCAAATAAATTAAATATCTAAAAGAATTAGAATTTCTCACTCAATCTCAAATCCTAAATTATTTTAGCGTATTTTCATTTCCTGTTAAAATATTGACAGATATAGTTGATATGATTTATTAAATAAATATTTCCATGCTTATATATTATGTGAAATATGAATATCCTCCATTTTGAATACAACTTGATTTGTTGTAAGTACAGCTGTTTTATAAATATTACAGAAAAGACAAAAATTGCGCAAAGTAAACATTCAAAAATAGGAAATTTTCTTGCGGGTAAAATATTAAAAATATTGCAGAATTAAAAGTATATTTTCTATTTGAAAACAAACAAATTTATATTGATAATATAATGAATAGGTAATTATATTTTCTTGAATTTTTTAAATTTTGTTTCTCGGTATCTTTCTTATCTAAACAGATATTCCGACTACATATTACATTGTATAAGTAGTGCGATACACTGCAGATATTTTTCATTGGTTGCATTGTTAGAACGAATTTATAAATATTGACAAATATATTGAATCTTAAATGATTTATCAGGTAATAAAACATAGGCAAGTATAGTTTTGAACATATTTTGATAGATTAATAGTAATTAAAACCTAACCTGAAAACCTGAACCTTTTAGTGTTTAAAGTTAATTTAATTTTGGTTTAATTAGAAATTAGTTTGACTGAAAAACACAACTTATATAGATTTTTAAGTCGTTTTTCTTTGTTGAGGAACTACAAAATAAGTAATATTTAATCCATAGTTAGCCATAAAGTTTAATTCTAAATAAAAATACTACTTGTTCAATGTAAAACAAATTTGTAATCAGGTTTTTGACAGTATTAAGTATAGTTATCTGTTGGAATTATTGTATAAGTAGGTAATAACAATTTTTCAATATTACAAATGATTGAAATTAGCGTTGATAAGATATAGAAATATTGATAATATTTCTGCTAACAAGTCTCTTATACATTTCCGGGATAGTACATCTGAGAATAATGGCAGTGCAAACGTACCACCTGTGTTTCATTCATTTGGAACTTATTACAATTTTATTATTGTTACATATACCTACCTAGTAGGTATGTGTATACCTATGTAAGTATTACTTGCAATTAAGCACGCGCGCTTTTAAATAATAATATTAAACAGAAAGTTGCATATAATTAATGTAAGCCGCGCCTCGCAATAAGGAAGTCTATGATGGGAACTTCTAATAATAATTGGTGGTGCAAAATTTATGTCACTTTACTAAAGGTAAGACTAGATGAGTTTGAATACCACCGCTTGCTTACATTTGCATACAAAATAACTCGATGTTTACATGTATATTGGATATAATTACATGATCGCAACTTTATTGCACATACGTATTAGGGATCGAGCAATTTGTCTCTCACATACGATGAATTATTTATCAAATATCAGACATTGTAAATTAGACTACAAGGGAATGGCATTTGCTTAAATCTGATATAAATTTCGAACTATTGACACTTCCTACGATTCGTATACCTACTATATGATGTAGGTTGTTATTGATACAACTTAGATGCATGGTTATAGAAAATACACTAATAAGTCGAATTTCAAAATATTTTTCAATAGTCAATGCAATATACTATCGTAAGTCAATTCATCGAATGATGAATACTATATTTCCGTATTATGTACAGTTATACACAATATCTTACAAAACCTAGGTAACTTATCGTTTTAGAAGATGACACAACCAACGGGGTATATACCACGATGTGTAGTGCGTCAGATTGTAAGCAATACTGAATTGATCAAGTAACAACAAATATTTCACATTGCGTACATGTGTAACTCACATTTTAATCGTTCGATCTGACTATTTATGCATCACCAATGCGAATAACAGTTTAGGATTTGTACCTCATATGTTCCATCGCGAGAAATAGATGTGGGATGGACAAATATATTTATTTGCATTTGCATCTACGAATACAACGTTACTTACATTTTTATTTAGCAATAGTACAGTAACATTTACACTCCATGTACATACATATATGTGTAAATTAACCCATATCCGAATGAATATTAATATTTAAGCCCTCGCATCAAACTTAATATCACCTCGCATATGAATAGGACGCTAGAACTTTTTACATAATTAATCGACATTTATGTAGTTATAAAATATATAATATAATGTTTTTAGTATAAAGTTTAAGAAAAACTTTATTTCGTATTATTATTATTTGGAAAATATTAAACCGAAATGTTTTTTTTTTTTATAATCCATTATATAAAATGGTATGTTGTAATATAAGGTATACAATGGGTATGAGATGCGTATCTTTGTATAGGCTCGTATGAAAACCTTTTACTTTTGAAAAGAATATTCAAACCGGAAATGCATGTTTACTCTAGTCATTTTTGTAATATCGCTGAAACGCGCTCTAAAGCCAAGACTTTAAACTTCAAATTTGTAAATGGCTTGCAAGAAAATTTTCTATTTTTGAAAGGAATATTAAAACCAGAAGTGCAAGTTTAGTCATTTTTTGTCGTTTTAGGATTTGCCATTTGACATCGATTGCATAAAATATACTGAGAAAAAAGTGTTTAAAAGGTTAATGATGTATTCAAAATATTGTGGCATTGAAGAATATATTTTGTAAGGTATTTGACTTATTTACAAACAAACAAATGTCTAGTCATTATAATTACTAATATATAATGTCGGTATAGTATTATTTTCTTGAGTTTTCATAATGTGTATTTTTATACTTCCTATTTAAACTGATAACCTACTACGTATAAGAAAGTCCAGTGCAAAACACTGCAGATGTTTTTTTTTCTTTCTTCTAAACAAGTATATGGCAATTATAGCAATGAATATAGAAATTAATGATATTTCTTGTAAATTTTGAGGAAAAATGTCTTAAAAAAATTATTAATAATAATAACTTTTGTCATTTTAAGTCGTATTATTTATTCTGTAAGTGCAGCTATTTTCAAGATATCTGAAAAAAAATTGAAAAGGGAAACATACACTTCTTAAATACTCTTTTCAAAAATACATTTTCTTCCGAAGAATATACAAAACCAAAATGTAAAATGTATGTTTTCAATGATTTTGTAATGCATCATTTTGTATTTCACACGCTTTAATACGAAACCTTTACAGCCATCATCTGATTATCTGTATGACGTTGCAAATTCACAATCAGCTGACTAGAGATTTTGAGAGGCGCATCGCTCACACCTGGTAAGTTCCGGTGTAACAACAATATACCACGCTACACCCCTAGCCCGGTGCATACGTGTGGGACCGGCCGTTATATCACGTAACCTTGCCTATTGTGTGACGTCAGGTTACGTCATAAAATAGCGGGAAAGCGTGGGATAGCTAGAGAATCCCTTGGCGGGAAAAGGGATCTCTACCGTATACATACCTATATGGTAAGTTACACCTTCTTCTGTTACGTATTAGATTTGTTATTTTTGTATGAGACATTTTAGTAGTACCTACATACATATGTGATATCATAAACGAGATTATACATTTTTTAGAATGTTTATTTTGTACGCAAGCTTAATTCTCTGATTGTTATTTCACAAGAACAATGTATGTAGATATATGAAAAAAAGCCGAAAACTTTATTGCAAATTGAATCTAATAAAATCAATTTAATTTGCTATAATGAAACAAATTTTAATTTTGTCAATATATTAAGAATATTTCATCTAATAAAGAAATATGATCGGAAACAGTCAATCAAAATAAAAGGCTAAGGCCCAAGCGCACCAATGTTAGTTTAATTTATTCTTCAATTAAACTAAATAATCAGAGCAATGCTATTTTGCCATAAAATATGTCGTTTTGCTTCGATATTGCTTATTTTAACTAAAGAGCATATTCAAAGAACGTTAGTCGAATAAATCACGTTAGATAGCAATATTTAGAAATTGAAGAAACATATTTTATGTTTTTTTGTATTTATTTAATATAAATTAGGTATCAAAATACAAATTAAGAAAGACATCATCAAGAAGATTAATCTACTAATTGTTATTAAATAAAACGTGAATAAAGAAAAATTTTAAGATATATCTAATTGCTATTAATGTACAAGTTATCAATTTGGTAGCTAATAACAAAATTCAAGATTTACTAAACTTTCCGTAATTATTAATAATTATTAATATTATATATTGTTCACGTTGTAACATATGTTAACCGAAGACCTAGAAGTGACCTAAGAATGACGTAGATTTTTAGTGATATTGAAATCATAAACTTACCATGACTGCGTGGAGTTACAAATACGTTTTATGACGTTATTAGGTAATTAGTTACTTCGCATGAAATACTAGAATTTTTAAAAATTGTTTTGTGATAAAATATTTACAAAGTTAGAAAAATGATAGAATATTCTGTTGACGGGATACTTAAGTAATGTTATCAAATAATAGATTTGTACGCGGCTTGGCATACACATCACACATACATACATATATCGTATGGCATGATCGGTGGTTGTGCAGTGCGTGGCGTGTAGTTGAAAACGTCGAAAAAAGCAGAACTGTAAATCGCGTTCTCTCGTGTATTCTGTCGTGTTTTTGCTGATTATGTTAGAGAATGTTGAACACAAATATCGTTGGCTGACAACCACGTGATTTACTGTGTGATTCGTCTTCTTGTTCTTATAGACAATCATCAATTTCTTACTTTACTAACTTAACTACACACCAAACCAAACCAAACCTACCAGCACAATCATACAACGTTCATACACTAATGAATCATCTAATGAAATAAAACTATTTCAGTTTAAAATGTATTAAATGGTATTTACAATTTTTCTAGAAGCACATATTATGCTGTGATCTAAAATGTAATGAAATTGCTGTTTTTACAGTAAATGAAAACTAATCAGTGACATTTATGAATAAAATGTGGATTTTTTATATACCACATGCCATATGAAGCACAGATGATTAAAATGTTATCTTGAACCCTTGCGTAAGCAGTATATTCGTTGTTCTTATTCCTTTCTGTTCAACTGCTGCCTGAAGTGGCACAACTGTTATTTTTAATAGAATTGTTAATTTAAAAAACAGATACTTCCCGTTCTTAGAACTATTATTTATGGATTTTATAACATTAATATGACAAAAAATAGACAAATATTGAATGAAAATTAGAATTCACATACATAGAAATAAATAGCTGTCAAAATTCGATTAACTTGCATTACCTAAATGATAATTTTTAAACATTGAGATTCAAATTTGTTATATGTCCTTATAAACTATGTAATGTTTAAGTTTAATGAGTGGTATTATAGATAGTGGGTAGGTGGGGAATGCGTAGTAATTTAGCATTTAATTAGTTGTCGACAATGATCCATCTATTTAAGATCATTGCGCGATTACAACTCCGTAGCGATATAAATAATTGTAAATAACGTGATCTTTTAAAGAATTCCACGCGCTCGCAATGTGTCATTATTCAATGTCCAGCACTAAAGTGAGAGGCTTAAAGTGGTTTGCCTACTTACTTATCATTGCCAACTCAACGCAAATCAATTGTAATTAAAACAATAATAATATTCAAAATACATACGCCTGCACAATGTTTGCTTAACGATACTTGCTGATGGTTTAATATGCATGAGCGAATTCTTGTATGTTTTACACTTCATATTCTAATGTTCGTTATTGACAATAATATTGTGCTTAGCATTATTTATTATTAATAAACAGGTTGACAATAAAAATACAACTACTTAGCAAATAGCTACAGGCATTACGTTTATTCGATGCGCTAAACTTTATAACAAAAAAACAACAATAATTGTTATACATCTAACTAGAATACATGTAATTACTTGACGTTGGTTTTCGATAAATAAATGCATGAATTTGACACAACACTTCAAAGCACAAATTCTAAATACAATATTACTATTTTGTGTCTATTTGTGCCCAAAAATTTATTATTTTATTCCTACTTGTTTAAAAGATATAAACAATAAAATTATTTTCATGCCATTTGCACACAAACACAAAAAATAATTATTTTTTAAATTAATTAAATTGTGCCAATTTGTGCCCAAGAATAAATATTCTATAGCCAATTATTTGGCTACTAATGATTAGCATATACAAAATAAAATAAGAATTCAAAATTTCCTGCCGTGTGACAATGCATTCCTGCCTCTAGTGAGACTCGAAATGTCTAACCGAATCGCTTAACCACCGCTTTCTTGATCCAGTATCAGAGTGCTTAGTTAACCTGTTCAGTAAGGTAGCGATTGTAAAATAAACTAGGGGAGCGTTTAGAATTTTGGATCTACAAGATTATAAATTAAGTTTTCATAGATGAAGGACACTCTAAGCATACTGCTGCATACCTAAAACAGATTAAATAAAAGAAATATAAAGTTTCTTAAGATTCATAGAAGAAATAATCAAAATTGAAGAACCAACGCCCTTTTCGCAATAACATTTCCAACATACACACATAAGCACAATTCTAGTCCGGGATTTAATTTATAAATGGCAAACACTAAAATCCGAAAAAAAACAATCAAATATCCAGAATTTGTACATATGAACTTCAACGTCTGAAATATGAATTAATATTGAATAAAAAAAATACAAATTTCAAATCAATTTGCTCATTTTAATGAAGTACGTAAAGGTGACGTTATATTATTTAAAATTTAACAAATAACATATTTGTGTGCCACTCCTGTATATTTACTTTCTTTTACGAAATAATAAGTAAGTATTGTAATCACGAAAAAAAAAATTATCGAAATTTTAACGGAAATATACTTTTTGACCTTCCCTGAATCGAGTCTGACTATTTGGAATGACGTCTGTGTGTGTGTGTGTGTATGTGTGTGTGTGTGTGTGTGTGTGTGTGTGTGTGTGCGCGCGCGCCTGTGTGTCTGTGTGTCGGTGTGTCTGTGCATCTGTGTGTCTGTGTGTTTGTGTCTGTGTGTCTGTGTGTCTGTGTGTCTGTGTGTCTGTGTGTCTGTGTGTCTGTGTGTCTGTGTGTCTGTGTGTCTGTGTGTCTGTGTGTCTGTGTGTCTGTGTGTCTGTGTCTGTGTGTCTGTGTGTCTGTGTGTCTGTGTGTCTGTGTGCCTGTGTGCCTGTGTGCCTGTGTGTCTGTGTGTCTGTGTGTCTGTGTGTCTGTGTGTCTGTGTGTCTGTGTGTCTGTGTGTCTGTGTGTCTGTGTGTCTGTGTGTCTGTGTGTCTGTGTGTCTGTGTGTCTGTGTGTCTGTGTGTCTGTGTGTCTGTGTGTCTGTGTGTCTGTGTGTCTGTGTGTCTGTGTGTGTGACTGTGAGCGCTCTACAGGCTATACTGTTGAAGATAAAATTATGACACTTTAAACTTAAGACTTGTATATGACTGGAAGAAAACTTTTTATTTTTGAACAGTATATTCAAACCGGAAGTGCATGTATACTTGAGACACTTTTTGCATATTTTCGAAACGGCTGCACTTACAGTAAGATAGTTATAATTAAAGTTAAAGATATTAATGATTTGAACAAGTATTGTTTGAAACATTTCTTCAATAAGTGTACCAGTTACGAGAAAATTGCTATTATCCGTATAGATGTATTAGGGTAGTTTTGCACAAATCCGGCTTAAGGGATGGTTATTAAAATATTTCACCTTTTAAAATGTTTAAATTAGAGTTCTGAAATTTTGAATACCTACTAAGAAGACGTTCAAACATATAAACTACTCTTGATCCTAACTTTCTGCTCAGCAGGATTTTAAATTTCGCAAAATTTATGAACAAACGGAATAGACAAGCGAGTATGAAGAATTGATGAGTCTGAATGAAGTAAAAGAACTTTGTAAAGATGGAGCAAAGGATTGCCATGATGGGAATGAATGTAAAGGGTTTTTCAGCTACTCTATTTCATGGGAATAGATAAGAAGTTATGTATGTATTTATAAAAATACCAAGTACATACATAGCTACTTTCTTGCATTACGTATACTCGTTGAAATGTAAATCTTAAATGATATTAATGAACATATTTCTAAATGTCTAGTTTCGTCATTTTACATGATTTGGGTATAATTCACGCGTTCATCCTAGAAGAAAGCAAAATAATATTTACAAAAAACTAAAAGAGTAAAAATGTAAATTGCAATAAATATAAGATCTCTTATCCGCGATGAGTGTGTACATACGTATAATTGGGTGAGGATTTCACGCGCGGTACACAACTTTTCCATGGTACTCTATATGACAAATAGCCCATGTTGGTTGGTGTACACGACGCGGCACTCGTAAATCCCAGATTTACCACCAATCATTAATTTCGATGTTGTAAGGTGAAGTGAAGATCATTCCCACGGCTCACACGCTGCTGCACATTTCAATTTTAATACTGTCTTGTGTGCTGCTTGCTTTTTTATTCGTTTCTTACTTATTTGTGTTGTTTTATTTGTAGGTATACGTATGTCTCTCGTTGCGTTTATATACCGACCTATATATTATATCATGTCTAATCTGCGTGTACTACAGGATATCAATGGTTTGATTTATTTTGTTATACAATCAATGTAGACTACATGGCAATGAAAGCTAAAATTGACATTTATAAACATCGGAATAGATTTATGTTCAGGAATTGTTTACTTACACTTTTCTTTTATATACATTCAAATAAAAACTATTATAATTTAATTAAATGCAATTTCTTATTGGTAGAACTTCTAAAATATAACTTGGCATCAACATTTTAACTATTGAAATTAATTAATTCCCAGTTGGTAAATGAAAATGTCTAAAGCGCCACCATGTTGTGTAATTTACACAATTACTTAATTAATATATACCTACTAGTGAAACAAGATTGTGACATAAGACATTTAAAATATGTTCTATGTACAGATTTGCAGTCTCACTAATAGAAATATAATATTTGTAGATGATACGATGATATTTAAAATACATGAAAATAGATTTGATTAATTTCCTAAAAAGAAATTTGTTTATCTTCAACAAAACCGTGAAAAAATGTGTATTATAAAATGTATAATACATGTTTTTGTTAGAAGGCGGAAAAAAATCGCTTGCGTCGTAAAATAAATTTCTTTTCGTTCTAATATTGACACACGCTGTGCTTGAGTTTACATGCACACGTGATCGAATTAAAGAAGTGGCCGCCGTGTTTGGCGGCGGTAGCATCACAGCGGGCCATCTCATCCAAATCTGGAGTACTTTTACTCACTAATTGACCAAGTGCTTAGGTATATCATTTTCAAATCACTAAAAGGTAAATATATTGACAACGAACATAAGTGCGTTTTGTGTTTTTATTGGTACTTTATTAATTGCCTAAAATAAGTATAATATTGTACATATTTATTTTTGCTAATACAAGTTACCTATATTAAACATATATAAATAAATTGTATTCCAGCTGTGACAAAAAATAATAATTACTAAATATTCATGATTTTCATAAATAATCATTCCACTCATTGCAATCCTGACGATAAAATATGTATACAATATCGAAATATTGAGTGTAATTAATGAAAATCGACATTTGAACGAACATCTTGCACTTATTAATTTGTTGTTCGTCGCTATTCCTGCTATTTTGAATTATCATAAAGTATTGACTTTATTGTTTAAATAATCAATATAATTTGCATATACCTACTATAATTTCATAAATTATGAATAATAATAGACTTAGTTTTGAAAATTAGGCAAATAAAGTTATTTAAGGTGAACCATCAAGCTCACTAAAACATCGTGCATTGATACAAATTTCAATTTTTTTTATTGTATTAATAGAGAAAAAATAAAATTATGAAAAAGTGCCAATAATACTAGTTAGACTACTAGTTAGAAATAAATGAAATTTTTGCCATGCATTTTTAATGCAAATGCACATCGAATGACCTTTTTTTTTTAAAATAAAAACTTCCAAAATAGGCACTTTTTCATAGTTTTTAATTTTTTTTCTCCATTAATACAAAAAAAATTGAAATTTTTTTCAATGCATTTTTAGCAAATACACATCGAGTGGCTTTTTTTTTCATTTGATAGGCACGATGTTTTTCTAAACGAGCTTAATGGGTCACCTTAAGCTCGCTTAACGTCAAGTGCAACCACCGATGCAAGTAAAATATCATAAGAATGCATATTTCTTAATATAAAATTATGTATTAATTAATTAGTAAGTATCGCTTTGATAATTAATTCCATTTGTTAGTAAAACGTTACATCAACATTTTTTATGGTAACTTTGTATATATACATATATATATATATATATATATATATATATATATATATATATATATATATATATATATATATAAATATATATTGAATTTGAAATGTAATTTTCTCCTTATAAATTCCGATGTCATATAATAATTGGTTAATGATACATGTCTTGTCGTTGGTTTATTTACAAAACGAACAAATATTTATATACACACAGAACATTTAGAACTCGTTCAGTCAATCAGAATTCAATTCGCGTTCGTTACGGAAGGTTTTTTGTTTTTTTTTTTTGGTATTTTCAATGTATTAGTTGCTATGGAACTCATACTACTATTAAAACAACATATAATATCCATGCGAAATAAAATGTTAGAATATGTTTATAAATTGTTTTTAATAACCATCCAAACATAGATAACCACTGAATAAACTCATTTAAAATTGTTTTTGATTATAATTTATAGTTAACATAGAACTTAAGTCACTTAATTGTAATATTGTCAAAAATGTCAAATCTTTTAAATTAAAATTCGTCGCCTATTTTGCTTCAAATTCAACCAAGTTTGGTATTCGTTTCCAAATAATATAACCATTGCACCAAGAGAAATATTTAAGACAAGTATACAAAGATAATTATCACAACCACACAGATATTAACAGCTAACATATTTATAAACATAAACTGGGTAGTTATCCCTTTCAAAGTATAAATATGTTTGCTACTACAATACATTTCTCTCAGTGTGTATTGGATTAATAGGTCTAACGTATAAAATATGAAAATAATGTAACTATCGTCAATTTTACGCAGCGCAGGTGAATATGATAACTTAAATAATTATAAATCTGTATAGATTAATATAATTTATTAAAATTTATTCAACAATATACAATAATATTATATGTACAATATTCTAAAGCTTTATGATTAGCACATGCAATTAGTATGTAGCCCGTATAAACAAGACAAAATAATGAATTTGTACTAATCTACATTAATTAATCATTGCTTGGTTTATTGTAATTATATTAATAATTATGGTATACATGGAAGTAGAATAATAATATTTTTCTTAACACCAATAATCATTCTTCATAGACAAAACTAACTTCAGTAAAGTACTACTAAATTAACTTTCTAATTGAATTTTTTTACGGTTACACCATTTTTAACAAATTGAGCTTAAAAATAAATAACGTTTTGCAGATGGGAATTATAAATTAAACGTCGCGTCGGTTCTAATCGTATTTTCTGCATTGTATTATTTTGAGTTTTGATTTTAAATTTAGAATTGTCGAAAACGTTCTAAGGTGAAATTTAGGATTTTTACTTTTAAAAGTTAAATTATTTAGGTTACAATGCATATACTTCAAATGCAAAAAAAAAATACACATTTTAACTAAAATGAAATATTTTTAAATTGAATCATGTACTTTATAGGAAGTTAATTTTGGAAATAATAACCATAGGCCTCATTGGTTATTTCAATAAGGTAAACTGTTTTTTTTTTATACCATGGTTGTTATTTGATTTTTATTAAGTATATCTAACCGTATTGGTTATTATAATTGTTTAAATTGACAAGTATATGCAATTATAATATATCATTCTATAACAGTTTGAATAATATCATAAAACTCCTAAACAAGTCTGCATTAAATAGGTTAGGTATATAGTTAGGAATTTCTTGTAATTAGAAACTTGAAATATTATTCTCGATGGAATAGTGCGCCTACGCTATACGTAATATCGTTCACCAATTATACACATATACGTTAATTGCATTAAATTACATAAGAACGTAAAGCTTACGTCCACCCATACATAGAATAATATCGCTTGTAAGCATTTGAATGTCAGTTCAGTTTTTCCAAATACCGATCTCTTATATCCGGCTTCGTGAATGCCCTATGGGGAATTGCGCTAGAAAAAGCGGGACTTTTCAATTAGCGCCGGCAAAACTGCGCTTCTGTTTGCGCTATTTTACTCCGGGGACTTTAGCTACTAATCCACTAGTGTCGATCTTATACTATAACAAATCAATCTAATTGAAGACAAGCCCTGTTACATTTAAATTTTGGATTATGGAAAATGGGCTCTTAGTTATAGAACTTGTAAACAATATTTGAACAAATTGACGATTCATGAAATGCATCTTAACTAATATAATCTAATTATTATTTATCTATTAAATAAACAAATTATAAATAACTTTTGAATAGAATTTCTAAATATTCGATTAAACTTAAGAATTAAATCATAATCAAATATAGTAATATAAATAAAAATCTTTTTGTTTTTACTTTTTTTTACAAAGTAATAAGTAAGTATTGTACTCACGAAAAAAAAATTTCTCGAAATTTTTACGGAAATACACTTTTTGACCTTCCCTGAATCGAGTCTGACTATTTTTGGAATGACGTCTGTGTGTCTGTGTGTGTGTGTGTGTGTGTGTCTGTGTGTCTGTGTGTCTGGGTGTATGCGCTCTACAGCCTACACCGTTGAAGATAAAATTATGAAACTTTAAACTTAAGATTTGTATATGCCTGGGGCAAAAACCTTTTATTTTTGAAAAGCATATTCAAACCGGAAGTGCATGTTTACTTAAGACTTTTTTTTGCAATTTCTGTAATATCTCTGAAACGGCTATACTTGCAGTAAAAATAGTTAGAATAACATTAAAAGATATTAGTATTCTGCACAACTTTTGTTTGAAACATTTCTTCAAAAAGTGTACCAGTTACGAGAAAATTGCTATTATCCTATTTATATTGCCATAGTTACATAGGTATGGAAAATTATATATAATAAATCGCATCTACTATGCATGTCAATTGTTTTAAATATTCCAATATTTTGACATTTAACATTTATTGTCAGTGTCACAAATATGTTTAGTGAAAAACCGTTACAAAGGTTATTAAATAATTTAAAATATTATATATAAATATTTTCTCTGGTTTAAAGTTAATTTGAAAACTAAAAAATGCCCGGCCATAATAATTTTTAATAATATGTAATGAATAATAATATTTTCTTTATACTACTATAAAAGCCAACATTTAAAATCTGAAATACATATGTTTTCTTTGGAAATCTGACAATAAACTAACTTTACACTTTTATTGGACAACGAATGAAAATATTTTTCTGAAATTTTAACAATTTATATTTTTATTTATATACTATCAAATCTAAATATACTGGCTACGTAAAAGAAAGTTTAGGGCCAATACATGGCCGATGTTTTATATTAATTATATAATAAAATATTCAATTTGCTAAATAATTAAACTATTATAATCCAAAAATAAAATAAGATTTTGATAATAATCAAACATTATAAAATTTATATATCGACATTAATCAAACGTCAAATCATTAAAATATTCATTTTCAAACCTTTATATCCAATCCACAACAGGGTTAAATCATCTTTAATCATTCATGATGACATTTTTTTATAATATTTAAATAATCTAGTATCGATTACAATGACATATTAATTATTATAAAAATGTTGATTATTCTGAAAACGATGATTAATCGATTATTTACGATACCAAAAACAGTAACATTATTAATTGATATATATTTTTAATTAAATTAATATATAGGACAATATGATACCAAATGATCCGTCTTGACTAAGTAATAAGTTTGATAGATATTAATATAATCATGTATATACCTCTGTAACGATTAGCACATGAAGATTAATTCTAATTTGTTTACACGCGCCAATGATTATACATACTCACTACATGCACTAATCATAGTAAGATTAAATAATCGTTCTATTATATAACTATCATATCGCAAAAATGACTTGTTTAATATTTATTGGCTCATAACAATTAGTATTGTTACTAATTGTTATGAGCCTATAAATAAATGTAGGCGCCTTTTTAGGTTCTACAAATATTTATTCTAAATATATTTCTTACGTAATTTATTTGAAATATTGCCATCTTTCCAGAACTAAATGTGATTCGGCTTACCGATTCAATTCGCATATAATTTCAATTGCGAAATTGCACGTATGGCAATCACATAATAGTTGAAGTTTTAGTTCCTAAAGTTGGTAATTTACGAGGGCTTAAGGCACCCCTTGGCTTTTGTCTGCCATCAAAGACAGATTGTTTATTATATCCCTAACAATCACAATCAATCTGGTTCTTGATGTGGCAAAGACTTTACACACCAAGTGCGACATAAAACCAGGTGCGCACTATGGGGTTCCCACGAGCACACCCTCTTTGGAAAAAGTGCGCCCCTCTTTGAGTTCCTTGCAAGTCCGGTTTTTAACTTAGCTCTTACTATATGGCATAGTGTTTGTTTGTTTCGTTCTACCCCCTGGAAATTCTCATGCATATCGTGGGACTTGGGGTTTAATATATGCCGAATAAGAATTCGGGGCCTTATTCAAAGAATAAATGCGTAGTTAGCACTGCGTGGTAATGTTCTATACGTGGGGTTCACAATTATATTGTAGTATTAAGATTTGTGGGCGATTTTTTAATGAATAGCTCTTAATTTTAGTGATCGTGTGAAATTTTAATTTTCTATGTTAACATTTTTCTTACAAAAACATGCATGCATACATTGTATAATTTTAAATAAATACCTACCAAACAAGTTTCGGATGATCTGTAATTTAGGGAGAAAAAATCATTTTCTAGTTGGAAATTTTCAAAAATAAATAAATATTAAGCATAAACAATTTTATTCCTATAAAATGAGGTAGCAGAAAATCCTTTAGATCCACTCACATCTTGACAATCTTTCGCCATTCCACTCTATTTCTACATATACCTAGTAACAATAATAGCACAAAATTATGTAGTATACGAAATTTCCTATGTAGCAAAAACTTCATCCGTATTACTATAGAAATCAAATGGGTTTGTTCATAAAAAAGAAATTATAATTCTACATATTCAAACTTATGTAGGTATAGTAAAAACTAAAATACGCATTTATATAAATATTCTAATTTATTTAAATTATGTTTTTATTACACATCATTTATATTAAACTGTGCTTTTCAAAGTATTAATCATTATAATATTAAAATAGAAATCTTATTTTGATTATTCCAAATAAGTTGCGTTGAATAATAATTATAAAAAAATTTGAAAAGAAAATAATGCAAAGATGATTTTACGAGAAAATCTTTGTTTCTAAAAATTCAATGTTAAAACTAATGCTAATGTTAACACTATTTTCGCATGACCGCTATTCTTTCCTTGACATGATGACAAAAGGTCAACTCACCTGGAAAACTGTATAGGTATCTACACATAAAATATGTACCAATGGAGGGACCCTCTTCTAAGAACCGTGTCTTTTGTAGTTCCGGTTCCTCTACTTTTAGGCCATCTTCCTTGTTCCGTCAATCAGGTCAAGGAAAGTATTTGGTGCTGGGGACTTTTTATGCATATTTTATCTTTGCGCTCATATAGGCTCGGTATGGGTATCAAAATTAAATAATTTTATAGAAAGAGGCAATAAAAAGTAATTCAATTATCTATTATATTACTAAATAATGAAACTGGTTTAGCCACAGTCATAGACAAAATAAACCTTTACTGGCATATGCTCAAAATATTTCAGAAACGAAAAAATAAAGGACTAGAGTAAACATGCACTTCCGGTTTGTATATTCATTTCAACAATAGAAGGTTTTCTTGCGAGTTACATACAATACAATTTATCAGAGTAGACATCGTGTTATATTGGCTTCTATTTAACATGTTTAAAATGTTCCAAGTAAAGACGTATTTTGTAACAACAAACTAGGCTGTACAAAGCGGTTACAGTCACTATAGCACAAAAAAGTACTACATAGTGGATCAATGGAATGTCAGAGTTGAGAAACGTGTTTAAAATGTGTAGACAAACAGTCTCTTATTGGCCATATTCGTTGCATATATGCGTTTGCAAGCATCAAATCAAATCTTAAGTATATATTTTCATTATTATAGATTCAGCAGTTTTGGTTGTAGAACGCTAACAGGCACTGAATAAGTGCTCTACAGCTTAAACTGCTGACACCATAATTATGAAAAGAATATCCAAACCGGAATTGCATGTTTACTCTAGTTATTTTTGTCGATTCTGAAATATGTCTGAAACAATTGCACTTACAGCAAAAATAGATAAATTTGAAACAAAAGATAATAATAATTTGCATAAATTTTGTTTGAAAAGTTTCTTCAAAAACTAAACCAATTTTAAGAAAATAGAAATCTGTCAATTTTTAAATTTATATGTATTCCATCATATAAGCTATGTCTGTCAATATTTTAACAGGAAAACAAAATAGACTCAAATAATTTTGGATTTGACATTGATTAGGTATACAAAATATATTGAGAAAAAAGTGTTTAAAC
The DNA here is from genome assembly GCA_018344505.1 of Nebria ingens riversi. Lineage (NCBI taxonomy): Eukaryota > Metazoa > Arthropoda > Insecta > Coleoptera > Carabidae > Nebria > Nebria ingens. The sequence continues at coordinate 134,268 of JADQWA010000279.1, read as the reverse complement.
TATTCAAAATACTGTAGCAGCATTGAAGAATATGTATATGTTGTAAGGTATTTAGTTTATTTGAAAACTAACACATTCGTGGTCATAATTATTACTAATATATAATTAATAGTATTATTTCCTTGCGCCTATTTTAAATTTGTGTTTTTTATAATCCTTCCAATCTAAACTAATATACCTACTACGTATAAAAAAGTTTTGTGTAAGACACCGAAGAAGATGTTTTTTTATAAAAATCAAATCAGACTCGCACAAATCTTATACCAAATGTGGATCTTGGTTCTTTTGACGAAGTGACCATTTGAAATATGATATATGAAGATATCAAAAAAGGAGATAGTAGTATTGTAAATACGGCCCCTATTTTGTATTTTTACTACTAGTGCTATTCGTTAGATGTTGGTCTATATTTGCGGATATTGCAAGAACACGATCTATATATCATTGTTTTTGATGTATCATAAAAACATAGAATAAATCACTATAGATATATTGACACTTACTTTTGATATACGTTATCAAATATATCACAATCAAGAATTGCTATATTACAGAATTGGTGTCTTGAATCTTCTGAATCTCAGTATGAATTTAATGTCGGCAAGAATGTCTGTTTTAAATGGACTTTCATATAAATGTTTTATTTTACAAGATATATAGAAAGAACTGATTTTATGTAGTATAATGATCACATTATGTTGCGTTTAGAATTGTAATTTAAGTTACTATTTTTTAGCCCAAGTAAATAGTAATACTTTTGTGTATTTTAGAAGCTCAAATAATTAGAGAAAGCTTTCTTGATTTCCTTAAGGACATTTTCTTGGCCATACGAAGTACCGCATATTGTTTCTTTGAGATTAACATTTCTAAGAATTGATGTAAATTGTAAATAATAAAAAAAAACAGATGACAAGCGTTACATCATTATCCATGCTGATACCGAAAATGGTTTTGTATGCAATGCTTCTTTTCGCATCAAACCCCAATGATACAAATGACCGTAGAACAAGCATTAGCTTCGTCAATGCGCAGAACTCGCCTGTGGCGAGCTATTTAGCATGCCTAAATGCCTAAAGTTTGACATGGCGAGTTTCTGAATAAATAAACAATATATTTATTGCGATCAAAGCAATAATTAAACCAACAATGGCATAGTAATTAATCAAAGATATCTTTATTCATACCTTGGTTATTATGAAAAATATACGTGGCGTCGTCGAGCTGTTGCCTAAACTTTAGCCTGTCGAATTTCTGTATAAATAACTATTATTGCACTATAATTAAAATAATCGAAGTAACAATCAAATCAACAACGATATAGTAATCAATCTAAAATATCAACTTTCATATGCATTAAAGTATCGTGCAAGCCGGAAAAAAAACAAAAACAGTTCAATTGTTTTTTTATTGATTTTATTTATTTTCAAAATTATTATTTTCCTTATTTTTTTACGGCTTTCAGTTATAACTAGAATAAACTTTAAATACGTCAAAAAAATTGAAATTTTACGTAGGTTTCTTTGGTATAATTAATATTTTTATAATTGATTTATTTTAAAAAATTATCATGTTCATTATTTTTTTACGGCTTTCAGTTATAATCTAAAAAATGTTTAAATACATCAAATAATTTGGAAATTTACGTAAATTTTTTTGGTATAACTGTTATTTTTCTAAGTGCTTTTTAAGGTGTAAACTTTTTATTGCGGGCCCAATATTTCCTGAAGTACGGCTTTGATTGGATTTAATTTGGCCCCTACACAATATGTGTGCCAAATTTGGCTGAGATCGGTTTAGTATCTTCAGAGGGGAAGAGGTGAGGATGGTTGATCTTACGATTAGCGAGCGACCAACATGTTACCAAGTATTTGAGATATTAGCATTTTCATCATCAGGGCGACAACATGGCGAACTTTTTGTTAAGGAAATTAGTCAATCCGAGAATGTTACAGACTAATTATGCTGACAAAACACTTCAGCTCTTCGGTACTACGTACGGCGAGTTAAAAATGAATCAAACTGCATTTATAAATAGGTTTGAGATCATTGCGTTGCTGGAAAGGCGATATTCAAGGTTGGATGATTAAACGTAACATACATTCTGATCTGATAATGTTAAAAGCAGAATTACTTCATTTAGCTTATATACAGTCTGTGAAACAAGAGCGACTGTATCATGATCATTATATGAGAGTGAGAAGTTGAAGATGGTAAAATGTACGCCTAATATTTACTGTTTTACTGCAAAAATGTACTGTGGATGGATGGATACTAGAAACGGAGGAGAACGTACATGTTTTTGTATTACATATACTGAGGCTATAATACGTGCCCATTGGGCTACCTTCCGGTTTCAGAAGATTTCAATCCTCAAATCATCTCATCTCGAGGATATACCTGGGTAGAGATTTCCTGGATGCTAACCATATAAGTCAAGATATCTTTAATACGTGTATGGACGAGTCGCGATGAACATGCTCTACTGTCTTGTCCGCCAAAATGCATCCTCTATATGTGGCTATAGTAACTATATACTAGAGGAGTTTATATAAACGACAGCGTCTAGTCTAATTTCCGACTAAAAGTTGGAGTTTGAAGGAGAGAGACACTGAGTTCGGCGTTGGTTTGTCTACAGTCGAAAGTATATTGCGACCTATTAGTTTGCTTTTTGAAGTTTCCCTGTTTATGAAGGGAAGTTATTTTAGTAGTTACTGCTGCTAGATATGATTCAGGTGCACAAGGTATCCGAAAGAGTTTTTCCTTCGCCAATTCATCCGCTATTTCGTTTTTCTTTGAACCAGTGCTTCCTTTTATAGGAGCAATTGAGAAGTCATATTTTTCAATACTGATATCAATGCCGATGACACTTACATAAAAACCCTAAAGAGATCCTATATTTGATTAGAGACTATTAGACTGATTTGTTGTCTTTCCATATACAGATGTTTTTTTACTTTCTTATAGAAATAATAAGTATTGTATTAATGGAAAAAATCATTTCGAGATGTTAACAAAAATGCACCTTTTGACCTTCCCTGAATCAAATCTGACTATTTTAGGAATGACGTCTGCCTACGTGTGTGTGTGTGTGTTTCTGTCTCCAAGTCTGCAATTTGAGATGTACTCATCGTCTCAGTCATACTGAAATCTGGTTCTAAGCTATTATACTTTACACCCATAACATACCATTGGTCTTATTATAGCTTTGTACAACCATACTAGAGTGATTTTGGAGGATAAACTTCAATTTTTACTCAGAGCTATTTTAACAGGAAGTTATAACGTCATTTTATAGATTCGATCAAATTTTAAAAATTATTTGTTTGTTGTTTGATGTAGGTACCTATACCTTTTTTTTCGATAAGTATTTATATTAATAATCCTAGCAGTAATTTTAATTTTGTGTCTAGTCGTATTTCGAATATTATAAGAAAAACCAATAAATTTAATTTATGTTTTGTGATAAGTGGCAAAATTCCAGATACCTTTTAAGAATTTAAGCAGGATAAATGTATCAAAGTATACAAAGAACATCTACATATAAGGTTATCAGAATAATCTATGTAATAAAATGTTGTTAAAAATAACAATAAAATGTTACGTCGTTATCGAGTAATCAGACAAATTGTTTGTAGCACTTCCAAGAACAGAAGTTCGTCGACGCACATTCCATAAATGTATATACACATGCCCTTTGACACATAGCTATACAGCACATATATTATTTTGAGTATTATACATTTATATACACCTTTACAAGAAATTTGCAGCCACGTGTATTCATAGAATTTATAAGCCACATCAGAAACAAATTACTTTTAATTTTCATTGAAACAATTTACTAGTTCTATTTAACTAATGCAAGTTGTTGTAAGCTCATCTTATTAATGTTTATGATAAATTATTTTTAGAAGTCGAAAGTATAAATATTGCCATGAATACAACTTTCAATTTTTTTCTCGGTTAGTGTATGTTAATGTGATATAATTAAAATTAAATGATTTGCAAAATTTGCATGACATATTCAGAACATATTCCCAGTGCTTATGTATAGTGAGGGCGCTATAATTAAATGTAATATTTTACATTAATATGACATTTTTAAATTTACAGCTTAATTACTAATATATTTTTTTAAATCTGCTAGTAATTTAACTTCTTATTTATAGGCTTTTATGTACGACAAGAATAGAAAGAAGACAATAAAATCAAGAAACTATGAACTTCTAGATATTTTATTTGACGATAGTAGAAAATTATATTAAGCAGCATTCATTTGATCTAAACACTATTATGAAAGCGTGATGGAGTCAAAGCTCGTCAAAATAACTTCACGTAGTGAAAAGGAATCTTTTAATATACCCACCCACATAATATTTAAGACGGTTCTTCCCCCAAGGCAATATCAACAGCAGCAATAATAGTGATGAGCGCCTCTTGCGTAAATGAAGGGGGCGTAACTTCTCATACATGTGTGTGTGACTACCCCGCAGGCTAACATTAATACAGGGCTACCACGCACCGCCACTGCATATAAATTAATGAATTAATACAGAATTTTGTCGGTTAATTATTATTCTTGCCAAGATTTATTGATGTGTGGCTGCTATATATACACTGTCTGCGCTACGTTATAGGGATTTTTCTTTTGTTATTGTTGCTGTTGGTGCTTCTGGGCTTGTGCTACCAACCGTGGGAGGGTTCACCACAAGTTATGAGACAATTTGCAATTTTTTTAAAACGATTATTAAAGGGTGAATAAAATTTTTATTTAATGCAATAAGGCTGTCTATGTACTTTGATTTATGTATGTATGAATGTATTGTCAATTTACAGTAAATTATTTATATTTAAACAATATAAATTATTATTAAATTAATGTAAGCATATTTCGGAATATTCTATTACTCTTTGTCACATATCAAATCACAATTTACAATTTTAAACATATCAAGCATCATAACTTCTATCATAAATTATGTGGCAGAAAACGCTTTCCATCCATTTTTCATCATTCAACTCTATCCTTACATACTAGCACTCTTCATTTATATTTTTATATTTATTTATTAAACCTTATACGTTTTATACCGCTTGTTCAAGATTTGTCTTTCACTAAACTCATTTTGAATCATATACATCCATTTAAATAAGATAAGATCATTCTTTCAACATGACCACACTGTTTTATTTGTCTTTTCAACTCGTTTTGGTACACCACGAATTCCGCAAAAATAAAAAATAGTAGTAAATTAAACTCATATTGCACTTAGTTTGACAGTACATATAATTTAGATATTGCATGTTATTTTCTTGTAACCTTCATGTAGATGTGTATGTGTGTGTGTGTGTGTGTATTTTAATCAGTTTTGATTATCGTGACTGAACGTAATAAACAACAGTTGAACTTAACATTGATGACCGCGCTGGTTGTTGTGCTTTCTTTTTCTACCGATTTAGATTTCTTTTAGTAAATTCCGTAGGAGGTAGCTCTAGCTAACTTGAAGGTATCTCATGATCTTATCAACAAAACACACTCGCACACACATAGGTTTGGGTACATTTGGTTTACGCAAGTCGTCTGATTAACTGTTTTACAAATACTTATTTATTGCTGCACCGACGATACACAAATATATTTAATATGCAGATTCACACAAATTTACATTTATCGTTCGTATTCTATTTAGTTTTCAGTTTAAATTAAACTTTTAAGCTTTAGAGGGCTAAACTCAAACGCACATTACGTTTTACGTCATTATTATTTAAATTTCATCTTCTTAGATGGAAACCATGTTTATGTTTTTAGGACTAAATTATAATTTTATATAATCCGTTTCATATGAAAAGAATTTAATATCAGAAAACTGTATTACCTACCTATATTACGCCACGAACCAAATATGTACTCCGTATTAACCGATTTGAATCCAATTCCAATGGTTTGAAGCTTATAAGAATTGTATTTTTCATTTGCAAAATGTGTTGCTTATTTTAGTGTAACGTCTACAACTGCACCACCTTGGTCTAAACTAAATTTGTGTTTATATTAATATAAATTTATATTCAGCTGTGTTTGCTTATGAATATATATATATATATATATATATATATATATATATATATATATATATATATATATTATTATTATGTACCAAGGCCGTTTAAATATGATATAAAAGAGAGCGTATAATAAATGCCCATTTAAAAATCGAAAAAAAAGAACCAGCTCTTTAAAGGGCTCAAAGTTATATGCAAAATATAACCAGTTGGATTTAAACATGGCGGCTCTTTTTAAAAGTGTCATAAACATGTTTCCTATAAGTACAGTACCAACTATAAGTGTAGATACAAAAAGTATTTTAAAATCAACATTGCAATAAATTATAAAACTTGTTGATATTAGTGTACGATTAATTTTATATAAATAATCCCGTTATTATATGAATCATGTGCAATTAAAAAAAAGAAACCCTTAATGTACAGCAAAGATAAAAAATTCCATGTACTACTTAGAACAAATTTGATTATTTTTCAACATAATATATTTATATTATTATTGCCCTATTCATTACGTAATTTATTTTAAAAAAAAGTACATAAACAATATATTAACTTTGTAACATTTTTTTTTTAACATGATTGTACTTTTAAATCCTATACAAAACAGGTCCCTATTCACGTGCTACCAAATTTTGCATTCGAAAGATACCAAAAAATATAATAGAAAATATGATAAAAAGTAAATTGCTTTGTCTATCAAAGAAAAAACTTGTTTTGCGTATATCATAATTTTGCTTTCATATTTAAAAACTTAACATATCAATTTTAATTGCATTTTACAGAAGAGTTTTTGTTTTATATGTTGTTAATTAACTTACCATAATTACTGTTCATGTATTTTTTTTTTTTGAATAAAACAAAGAACTTTGTCACTTTATTACAACTTTGATGGTTATTATAACATCAATTTTTTTTTGTAAATTATAATTACATTTCATTTCATGATAGTTTAAATATGGGCGGAAATTAGAGTTAATGGTGAAATTGTTAGCAATTTTATGAAAACATTTTAAAACGAATTTATATAATAAATATAGTTTTAAGTATTGTTCACTTGCTTAAATAACAACCAATAGACAACTTTAACTGTAAATTTTGGTTTTTCTGAAGGATTTGTAGGAAACATATTTGTTTAATTGTTTTATATATAGTTTATAGATGTATGAGCAGGGCGATATTGTAAAAAATGTCGTACGTAGAATAAGTGAGCCAAATGGTAGTGACATGAATGGTGTGAGAATGGGAGGTGGTCCTCTAAATAAGAGAATAAATATGATTGAGAATGAATTACGCGAAAGAAATGTTGTGAGCAAGCGGAATAGAAGAGTGTGTGTGTGAAGAATTTAATGAATTCGAATGAAGCAAAGGAATTTTGTAAAGATAGAGTTGAATGGCGAAAGATTGTCAAGATGTGAATGTATGTATGGGGGTTTCTGCTACCCCATTTGATGGAAATGAAGTTATGTGTGTATGTATCACTCTTAAAGTGTCTTCTAACTACTCTAAGAATGTATTCTAGCGTCGTATACATATTTGTTCATAAGCGGATTGCAGTCTCACCTATAAGTTATTTTAAAACAGTCGTATTTTTAAATAATTTTGTAGGCTGAGTCGGAGTTTGTAACTTTTTCATTCTCATATTCGATATTTGCTCTGCATAGTTTAAAATATATCCCCATTACCCTGCGTTGCCTGCATGATCAAAAGTGTATTTATATTAAATAAAAATTGATTAAAAATGTCTCTTTAAACGATTAATATTTGCTATTGACTTTTTATTTTGATTGTTTATGTCTCCGTTATATCAAATGTTCACTTATATCCTTCATTCGACGTATGATATAAAAAAGTAAAACAAAAAAACCTAGGAAGCACTTAAAGAGACAGAATCTAATGATGGATAAAGACAGATACACAAAAAAATTATTGTGTAATTTAGCACAAAGTCTCACATTTAATGATGAATCACAATTTTCACAATGATATGAAAAACTCCTAGAATCTAGACAAGGTCGCCGATAGTTTTTTGGTTTTGTTTCGAATTAATAATTATGATTTGAACATAATTGTGCAATGTAATAGTGCAATTCACTCAATATTCATTACTCTGTAAGCCATTATACCAGATGCATTAATTGAAAATAGTCGTCCTACACTTTGCTAACAACAAAAAATCATGTTTAATATATATTGAACATGAATCGATACACTTTGTACCTATACATCTAATAACCAATCAATTCTGAATTTATTTGCATGATTGGATACCTCTTAACATATAGTCTTAAGGTTAAATTATTTTTGAATTTGTGATAGAGTTGATTATGGAATGTAGATGCGGATGCACACATAGCTATGGAAGAGGGCGATGAAATTAGATTATGCGAAGCACATGTTAATTTTAGGTAATTTTGAAAATAAAATTAAAAATTGTTATTAAACTATAAATTCGTCAAAACGATTCATTAACCGTCCGTTTTAATATAGCCGTAAGTAAGTATTTTAATCACAAATATGTTGGAATTCAATATTTTTACGGAAATATTCATTTTGAATGCACATTTTTCGTATTCATCATAATGTCTGTAAGACCTGCAATTAAACAAGGGATAAATTTAAAATGATGAAACATAATATTTAAGAGTTTTATTAAATTTAGAAGTACTGGCTAGTCTTCTGCAATAATTGATCAACCGGCAGTGGTACTTTACTTAAATCTGATTTCAGTTAATCTCGGTTGTAAGAAAACCCCTAGTTTATTGGAATATGTACTCATTTAGAAAATAAAAGTCAATAGTCACCAAAATATATATATTTTTTTTATTTCTCCAAATTAAATTTACAATCTGTCACCTGTTGGCAATAAGTAAATGATATAGTAATATGTATAAGCTAACACGTAGTGGGAATGACCAGCGACATTCTCACTTTGTATAAATTATTTTACATATATGTTATGTACTAAATCTAAAAGGTAATTCCAGTGGATTATGTCTTTTGAGTCTATATGTGTCCATACTGTTGTCCAGTAAATTTACTGCATTCAGGTTTGGGGTGCTTTTCTAGTCTTTTTAAATATTTAGCACTGCACTTTTCGATTTCTTCCCTTTATTGTATTTATTTTTAGGTCACTATGGATGGCACTATTCTTAATATACCAAGGGGCATCTATTATGGTTCTTAAGGTTTTAGATTGGAATCGTTGGATTGTTTCTATGTTGGAGTCACTAGCTGATCCCCATAACTCTATTCCGTAGGTCCAGATTGGGTTTAGTATTACTTTATATAATAAAATCTTATTTTCAGTAGAAAGTTTAGAATTCTTGTTAACCATCCAATATATTTTCTTCAGTTTTATTCCTAATTGCTTGCGTTTCGTTTTTATATGTGTGGTCCAAGTTGATCTCCGTTCTAGATGCATACCTAAGTATCTAACTCTATCGTCTTGCGGTAATGGTTGGTTGTTCAGGTTGACGGGTGGACATGTTTGTCTCCGTGTCGTGAATGTTACGTTGTGTTGATTTGGTTTCATTAACTTTTATTTTCCATTTTTTAAGCCATGTTTTAATTTCTTGTAAATGTTCTTGGAGTATTCTGGACGCTATCTGGGATCTTTATTGGTGGATAATATGGCAGTATCATCTGCAAATGTAGCTACTTTGGTTTGGTGGATAAAGGGAAATCTGCAGTATACATGAAGTACAGGACAGGGCCTAAAACGCTGCCTTGGGGAACGCCTGACTGGATGGATGTAGGTTAGAGCATACCTTTGAAATTTAATTTGGAAATATCTTTCAGTAAGGTATGATTCTATAATCTGGTATATATTATGTGGTAAAGCTTTCTTGATTTTATAGAGTAGTCCTTTATGCCAGACTTTATCGAAGGCCTGTGTTACGTCTAAAACAGGCTGCTGTGCAATACAGTTTTTCTTCTAAGGATTTTCTGATTTCATTGGTAATTCGATGAATTTGTTCCGTGGTTGCATGTTGCTGTCTGAATCCAAATTGGTAATCTGGGATGATTTTGCTCTCTATTAGGATAGGTCTTAGTCTTCTCAGGAGTATTCTTTCGAAGATTTTGGACAGGATTGGTAGTAGACTGATAGGTCGGTATGATGTAACTGCTCTTCTGGTTTCCCAGGTTTGTGTATCATAATTATTTGGGCTGCTTTTCACTGCGGTGGGAAGTAATTAATTCTCAGTATGCCATTAAATATAAATGTTATAAGTTTCGTCGTTTTTTCTGGGATTTCTTTTAGTATTTTTCCTGTTATAAGGTCGTAGCCGGGTGTTTTTTTAGGATTGGTAAGTTTTATTTCCTGTTTTACTTCACCTACACTGATATCTTTCAGTGGTAGACAAAGCTGATTTGGTGTCTCCAGAAACGAGAGAATTTCGGTTTCTTCTTCCTCATTGTTTCTTATCGGAAAGTGTTGAAAAGTTTCAGTTAGATGTTCGGCGAATATTTTACACTTTTCTTTTTCTGTTCTAGCCCAGGTTCCATCACTTTTTCTTATTGGTGGTATATTTTTATTTGTCCTTTTTAGGTACTTAGTGGCCTTCCATAGTGAATAGTCTGTTGTTTGTGTGGTTGTGAGATTGCTCAGATATTCTTGTATATTATTATTATTTCAGTCGTTCAGCATTTCTTTGAGGTTCCTCTCTACCAAAATATGATTGAAAAATATCAACAACAAAAATAGTTATTTTATTTGTCGATATTGCATGATAAGTAAATAATAAATAATAATATATGAGCCAATATTTCGAACAATAATTATGCAAGGAAAACTAGAATTTTCACAAGAACCAATAAAAAATTGATATCCTGACGACATCAAATATTTTATCTAAACTTCAAAAAGACTTCCTCTGTACAAATGTTCCAAATATAGAGTACAATTCTTGAACTTATGAACAATAATCTTTCTGTAACCTATCATATACAAAAAGAAAATAATTTCATTTTTATAGATATTGTTTTAAGTAATACACATCTTAGCACCTACTGTAGAAATGGGTTTTATGAAAACAGTTGTGGATAGAATAGAACTAGCATATAACAATCAGCCACATCAATTCGAAATGGTTCAATTATTCTGTATATATATATATATATTTTTTTTAATGTTATAAAAGAGTGCATGAGTGCCTGTTAAGCCCAATGATTAATCACAAACAAAATGAATATGTAACTTCGAGAAATAACAGTGAAATTCTTCGTGCGACACTGAGCTAATTCCATGTCGTGAGTCATGCTTTATTTTTCACGGGCTCCTGTGAATTATTACACGATCCAACATATATAATATAACGAACATAAATTGTAATTATTATAATTTATAATATAATAATTCCCTCGCGTTAAAAACACACCAAGACAAATTATCACATTTAACAATCCATTCACGAGATTTTTATTTTCCTCATATCAGTGCTATATTAAGGGTTACCTACTACAAAATCATTGCTACGCTGCAAAGAAAGTAAAAAAGGGTTTGGAATAAATGTCGTTTGGTGAAATTTATTCAATGCAATATTATTAATCTTTTAACTCATCGCATTTTATTACCACATGTTGTTTAATTGCCTGATTCAAGTGCACATTATTACGTTTAAATAGCATTAATGTCAAACGGAACAATTTATTGAATTTGCCATTTCAATTTTTTTACGTTTATTTTTATGAAGACTGCTTATACAGTCTAGCGTATGTAATGCCGCTTTGCTTAATTTCAATTAAATTGATTTAAGTATGAGAATATTGTATATATCCACAGTGGATGATATTTTACAAACTGTTCTTTTAAATTACAATTTTAGCCACTTCTTAACTATAGCTACCTATTTAAAATTAAAATAAAATAAAACAAAACGGGAACGCTTTACAATTTGATAGTTTCCTATGGGATATATTGTTAATTTTGTTTATTCTGGCTTATTAGCTTATGAAATTATAATCAAAGAATGCATTAAAGTAAAAGTCATACTTAGAAACTACATTTTTTGCGCCATCCAATAGTAAGTGAATCAATTCAGAAATATTTTATATTCCTGTAATATCAATAAGGAAGACATATAAAATTAATGTAATAAATTAGAGCCAGATAATTAAGCACCCAACAAATTTAGAGACTACAAACTAACCATAACAAAAACATTATTTTATTAGCATATGGGGTGGGCTTCGAGCCCCGCCTTCGACAACCACGGTTAGTACAAGCTCACACATTATACCACTCTCAAAATTTCGTGCACTAATAAAATACCTAAAGTGTTTAATGTTTTGAAATAAAATTTATTTTGATTGACGAATTTAGTTCAGAAATAAAACTGAATAATGTAATATCCGTTACATATTCATGCATTGATTGCTATAATAGAATGAACACGCTGCATGCCTCGAGTGCTGGATGTATTTGATTTCATTGTGTAAGCTATCAAAATATCATTACTATAGCAACCAAGCAACACTAATGCCCACTTGCACCATTGTTGGTTAAAATTAAATTTCAATTAAATTTCAGCAAAATATAATTAGTGCCATTTTGTGTTTTATAAGATTGCACCATTGCTGTCAAATAAGCGAATCAATTTTGTTGAATTATAATCAAAGCTTAATTTTAACTAAAAGTGGTGCCAGTGGGCATTATTGAATTTATTTTATACAGCAGTATCGTTTAATGATAATGTTCTTTATTACTGCTCATTCATATTTGAACAGGTTATGATTTCACTTATATAGATTTAAAATACAATCTACTTCTTGTTAATATTTGTTTTTTTATCAATGTCTTCTTGCTACGTAAAATCATTTAAAATAGTGATAAAAATAAGCCCTTAAACGGTAAAAAGTCAGTTTATAATGTTGACCTTTTTCATTTCTTACATACATACACACATACATAACATCATGCCTATTCCTATCATATAGGGTGGCAGAAAACCCTTTACATCCATTCCCATCTTGACAATCTTTGACCATTCGACTCAATCCTTACGAACTTATTTTGCTCATTCAGATTCATCAGATTCTTCATACATGCTCTTCTATTTCGCTTGCTCACAACTTTTATTTCGCGCAACTCATTCTCAATCATATTTATCCATTTATTCCGAGGACGACCCCGCATTCTCACAACATTCATCTCGCCTACGTAAATCTTTCATTCAAAATTTTTCAACATGACGATACCACCTCCTCATTTGGCTCTCATCTATTCTACGTACGACATTTTTTACAATATCGCACTGCTCATATACCCACGTATTTCTCTTTCTGTCTCTCTTGGATACACCACAAATAACCTCTTTAAAAAATCATTTCCACAGCAGTCACACGCTTTTTATACTTGGTTTATCAAACCAAACATTCACTTCCATACTTGATCAACGATGGCACAAGTACACGCATAACCTTGCATGCTTAGAAATGTTAAAAATTCTTGCAAACATTCCTAAAACCTCTAAAATCTGACAACCAGCAGACACTCTTCTCTCAATCTCGCAATCATACTTTCCATCGCCAGAGAATAAACAAACTGTTTCACTTGCTTTAGTCGATGTTGTCCATCTACAACAATATTACACACTGTCCTGCATTCATTCTTTTCGAACATCATAACTTCTTATATTCTGTATCATTCTACTCAGTTGTTCTTCTGATTCACCTAAAACTGCGAGATTCTATATAAGGTATTCCTGATTTTCTGGTCTACACTCAAATTGAAATTACGCATATTGTTGTTATTATAATATAATATTGGTTTTCATTATCATAAGATAAGAAAATTAACAAATAATTTTTAGCGTTTTTTTTTTCTAGTTTTTCCATAAAAGATCAAAACAAGTGTTTAAGTTTTATAAATGTATATTAACACATCTCATATATTTCCGTATTCAGATCTATCTAACAATAGCAGTTGTGTTGCGCGTTAAATATTTTTTAAAATTTTAGTTTTGAGAAAATTGTAATGAAAACAGTCTAATTTCTGCGTAATAATTATATTTTTATGCGATCTGGATTTAAATTAATGATTTTTAAAATATGAGTAAAATCATATATAAATTCTGCAATTATAGTGAATTACTTTTGCAATGGAAATTCAATAATAATATATCAGTATTTGACTGATTGTATTTTAATAATAGTAGTAAGTACTACTACACCTCCTGTGGTGAATTTGTACAATGAATTCAATGCAAATTAATCGAATAGAAGTTGCAACTATTCAATGATAATTAATGATCAAATAAGTATATACGAGGGTGGTCTGAAAAGTTTCCGACCTCAACATGAAGATAGCAGCACTCGTAAATAAAAGCTAGGGAATTTCGTTGTTCAACTGTTGACAGTTACTCACCAAAGTTTCAGCCAATTTGGACGCGCAGTTGTTATGTAGCAGTCGTTTGAGTGAATTGATGTGTTTTTTATGAAAATGGACAAAATCGAGTATCGAGCTGTCATCAAATATTTGTTTTGAAAGGCAATACGTCTATGCAAATCAAAGATGAGTTGGATTCTGTGTATGGGGACTCTGCACCATCATTTACCACAGTGAAATTTTGGGCAGCTGAATTTAACGTGGCCATAAGAGCTTGGGAGACGATGAACGTTCGGGACGACCAAACACTGCAACTACCGACGAAAACATCGCCAAAGTTCACGAAATGGTGCTAGACGACCGCCGAATTAAAGTGAGAGAGATAGCGGAGGTTATGAACATGTCGAAAGAACGTGTTTGTCACATATTAAATCAACGTTTAGACATGAGAAAGCTGTCCGCGCGTTGGGTGCCGCGTTTGCTCACGTTAGACCAAAAACATGTCTCACACCTCAGCGGTTGCCATGGCGAAAATCCACGAATTACGGTTTGAACTGCTTCACCATCCGCCTTCTTACTCACCAGATCTAGCCCCAAGTGACTTCTTTTTGTTCCCTCATCTAAAAATCGCGCTCGAAGGACAGAGATTTTCGTCAAATGAAGAGGCGATCACCTTCGTGAACAATTATTTTGCAGAGAAAAACGCCGAGTACTATTTGGACGGGTTACAGAGATGGGAGCATCGCTGGGAAAAGTGTGTCATATATATATATATATATATATATATATATATATATATATATATATATATATAAAACAATGAAAATATTTTCTTGAAATTTAAACATTTTATATTTTATTTATATACTATCAAATCTAAATATACTGACTACGTAAAAGAAAGTTTAGGGCAAACACATGGCCGATGTTTTGTCTTACTAAAGAATCTGATGAAAGTGACAGATACTGATAGGTAATATATGACAAGCAATAAATCATGTCACACCATTCTTTTCTTTGTTTCTTTTGGCAACAATTGATGAGGCACCAAAAAAGTCAAAAATTGATTTACATATTTCAAAAGTGAATGAATATTTAACTAAACGTTATAAAGTAATTTCATACAATAGTT
The DNA here is from genome assembly GCA_018344505.1 of Nebria ingens riversi. Classification (NCBI taxonomy): domain Eukaryota; kingdom Metazoa; phylum Arthropoda; class Insecta; order Coleoptera; family Carabidae; genus Nebria; species Nebria ingens. The sequence continues at coordinate 118,747 of JADQWA010000279.1, read as the reverse complement.
CAAAATAATGTTGTATATAATAGTCATATATAAACAATATGAATCTTCTACGCCTATTGTATCTGACGAATAATAATCAATGCTACAATGTTATTTTAATTGAAAAGACGAAGAGTCTTGAATAGGTATTCTAAAATCCAAATTTAAGGACTAATTGCATTACTCAGTGTACATATAATTGTAAATTGCCGTAAACTAGAACAGATGAGTGATTCTGTTTATTTATTTTGTATATTATTTAGCAATAGCGATATGTGATTGCAAGATTGAAAGAAAAGTGTTAGTTGGTTGTAGTGCTTCAGCTGCATTAGGAATAGTTGGTAGGAGTATTAATATACATATCTTTGCGAAACTGTGTGTGTCTACAATTGTATGTTAGTCCCTACGCTGCTATGGAGGACAAAGCATAAAAGTTGATTGCAATAGAAATGAGATTTTGGAAAGGAACTTGTAGCATATCAAGGAAAAACAAAAATAGTAATGCATCAGTATATAAAAAGTATGGCATTGAAATAAATATAGTATGTAGTACATCGAGTGGGGGACGGTTACTTGAGATGGTTTGGTCGTAATGAAAAACAATAATTGACTAGTTAACTAAAAGGATTTATGGAAATGGTTTGATAGTGCGGGTTCACCATCGGAATTAATAATAATGAATAGTCATCAGCATTTGGTGAATATAAATGAATCGCACAAAGATAAATTTGAATGGCGAAAGATAGCAACAGTTGCTTCCTACTCCTTCATAGGAAAATCCGAATGGATGTGTAAAAATATATACATATGTATGATTAATAGTGTATTTCATTAGTTAAATAATATTAATAAAATTATTTTCAAAGTAATAAGATGCTTTTCCAATTATCTCTCTTACAATTTAACGTTATACATACTGAACTTCAATTAATATAAATTGTGTTGTTCCCAGTTAATATAAAAATAACTACATAGTGAACAAGGTTGTTATATTTCTAGTGTTAAAAACATTAATATTCAAAGAGTAGGTGTATAAAATACTAAATAAAAATCTACTTTGCACAATAATAGAATTTATGAAGACATTACATCTAATAAAACACATTGGCAGCATAAATATTCTTGTAAATTTTCTAACAATGTACATGTAATGAACGCGTGAAGCACATATGAAGTCATATCGGCCTACACTTACGCCATCTAATAAGCAAATCTCCTACAATCACGTACACGACTTTATGAATAAGTGTCGAGAGCGTTGGACAACATTATATTCGTTACAAAACACATTAGATTCATACAAAACCTTAGTTCTTTATTGTGCATATGTATGTTATTTATTTGCTACAATAACTTCTTATTTTTATTTTCACGAGTTAGTCTTCTATTTAAAATAACTCAAAATAGTAAATACGCTGTTTAAATTTTATGATTAATATAATAGAAACAGCAATCGCACTGGAATGTGTAATTAAAGAAGCAATAACGAGTTATGAATATTTAGAATATCTAAAAGATGATATATGGTAAATATAATATGGTATATGGATATGTTTATTAAAATTTAGAATGATACAACATGGCTGACAAACAATTAACCTTGGTTGTTCAAGAAGATAATGACCCAAAAACATCAAAGTCGTTTTTGTACCTAATAGAAAAAGAATACTAACGTCAATACTGTCAAAGGCACCCGATGCGAATCTGATCTAACCCATTTGGCCATATATATATATATAAAGCAAATGCTTCGTGCATAGACGATATGGCAGGTGGCATAATTAATTCAACAGATTCAGATCCAAGAATACGTTGTCAACTTTATAAAAAGTATGTATCGAAAATGCTAAGCAATGATCGACAATGGCGGCGACTGAAAGACTTATTAATATAAAAACATCGTAGTACTAACTCAGTAGGTAGTGCATTTTTATAACAAACAGATTTGAAGTAATGTCAGTTACGATATTGTTTGACAGACTATAGGTATATTCATAATCATATTTCTATTAATATCCATTGGAATAAACAGCATAAGGGACAAGCTGACGATCAGCGTTGTACTAGTATTTATAAATTAAAGCGACATCAAACAGTTTTTAAAATGTCAAAATGTATTCTTTATAAGTTTATAGCTAGAAATGAAGAGAATGATTGAAATATTTAAAATGGCTTCTTTCTATCTTCTAACGGTCGCCTTACACAACACAATATATTGAACGAGAAATTGAACAATATTTGGAACAACCAAAATTGCGCAATATCAAACAATTTACTGTATGATATTACGTAATGTTGGTTGTTCCAAAAATGGTTCAATTTCTTGTTCAATATATTGTGTAGTGTAAGACAACCTTAAGATTTCATACAACGAATGATTATTGAACAAAAAAGAATTAAATATAGCAAGATAAAAGTCTACCACCCAATATTATGAAATATGCCGCGTTAGCGTGTAGGAATATGTATGCAGAAATATCCATACTCTCTGTACTTGTATTTTAAAACTATAAGCGTAAAATATAATTACGACTGGTGTCGCTGGTGGAAATGTAATATAGCTAATGCAAATATAGTTGTTGAGTTTACGTTTCAAATAGAATTTTTGACAGGTTTATATTTAATTAAATATCTTCGCCTAATATAATACTGCGGTTGCTTTTATGTTAGTATTTATTTCTTTGTTGCATTGCTAATTATTGTAATTAATAGTTCAACTAGTATGCGAGTCATTTGCATAGGAATTTAATTATTTGCAGTTTCTTAAGAGGATTATTATACCTAATGCTATCAAATAAATGCCTCTCGAGTTTTACATTTTATCAGAAACTATAATAGATTTTATTGTTAAATTTTACTTGAATACTAAAAAAGGTGTCAAATTGTTTAGAAATGAACTATAAAAATATAAATGTGTACAAAATAAACAAATTATTTTAAATATGAAACTAAATTAATTTTAATAGAAACACCCCATTCATAAAGAATGTTTTTAACCTGAAAACAGTGCACATTTTATTCATAGTAAATTAATTATCTAAAATATTAACAGCGCAAATTTAAATTGAATTATTCGTATTTTTTTATTTAATTAAATTCAGTATAAAATTATCAATATTATTGCAAACAATATAGTAAATTAAAGAGAATTGATGTTAAAAACATAGAAAAAAGAAAATTTATACTTAGGGCCAATTGCACCAACTTCAGTTAAATTTATTCCTGAATGAAATAAAAGGTTTAACTGACAGTAATGTTATTTTTCCATAAGAAATGCCAGATTGATTCGATATTATTTATTTTAACTAAGGAATAAATTTAACTGAGGTTGGTGCAATCGTGCCTTAGTAATTTTCTTTTTTCCTGACATCAATATGGAGTTTTACTAAGGAAAAGCCAATACTATCCAAGATTTAGAATCATAGACTGATAAATTATGAAATGCTACAGTGTTATCTCGTTTACGTTATACGTACATATGTTTTTATTCATATTTAAACATAATTTGCTTTTGGGTTGCAATAAATAATTTTACTTATAACAAAGAATATATTACATCAAATTGAATATATAAGCTAAATAACATAATGGAAGCGATAAGCGAACATCTCCAGAGTCTTAAATGAATATGCGTTAAAATAATCTAAACTTAATACCTTTTCTAATTATATTTTAATATTTCAAGAAGCTTCAATACGGTACGTTATCTTTGCTATAGATTAAAATAACAATGAATTTAATATAACTTATTTCTTCTACAAAGCAAAGAAAAAATATAATTTAAATGTTCAAAACTTGTATTGTTAAATTATTAAATGGCTTACATAAAAGACAATAGACATTACTTGTGATTGAGAAGGTATATAATATCAATTTACCACAATATAGACATTTATTTTTGAAATTGACAGGATACACACAGACTACTGAAAATGTTCTATATGGATTAAAATACGCTGAAAACGTATATTGTTATTTTTTAATTTTCGAAATTATAAGACTTACGTATTACTTCGTTTAAGAAAGTAACTGTTCGCGTTACAGTGAAAACTTCAAATTAAATGATTTATTAATATATTCTAAAACAAATACATTATTTCTGTATTTAACTTTATTCATTTATTAATAATTTCAATCCAGAAAATGATATTATATTATAGGTTTGAAAAGAGAGAAGTCTTCTTCCACAACGTTCCAAAGCTTTGGAACGTTGTGGAAAAAGACTTCTCTCTTTTCAAACCTATAATATCCAATCCACAGCAGGGTTAACAATGTTCAACAACGATATTATACAATAACATACATACATAACAACATGTCTATTCCCATCAAATGGGGTGGCAGAAAACCCTTTACATTCATTCACATCTTGACAATCTTTCGCCATTCAACTCTATCCTTACAAACTTCTTTCGTTTCATTCAAATTCATTGAATTCTTTATACAATTCATTCTCAATCAAATTTATATAGTGTTGCCGCGAAACTGGTCTCGGTCCTGACGAGACTCTCAATTATGACCTTGAGAATATCACGTGGTTAGTGGCCAATGAAAAGTACCTACAGTAGATAATAGTAGAGATACACGAACTAGCCCGAACATAAAACGATTAAACACCCAATAGCTGGCCACTAAATTTTCAAGATTATATAATCGAGAGTCTAGTCGGGACTGAGACCGAAAACAGTTTCGCGGCAACACTATATTTATCCACTTATTCCGAGGACGACCCCGCATTCTCATGTATTTTAAAGTATTCGGTATTTTATGATATTTAAATAATAAATTATAATACCAAGTATGTCAACAATATATGTATGTAATAATAAAACAAGCATTCTTTCTAGAACGTATAACAAAGTAATGGTCTGCCAATCAAATACTTTTTTTAAGGATCACAAATCTTTTGTTTTTTTATTTTCATCCAAAATACTCTGTTTGATTCCAATGTATTTTTGTAAACTTATTTTATACATATATTAGTAATTATTATCTTTATATATAAATAATGAAATCTTTCATCACTTTTAGTATTGTGAGTGTTGAGATAAATCAGTGGGTTTTCAATAGTGTGTGGTTTTGTACATTATATAGATAAAAAAGTGAACCAATTAATTGAGTTGGAACTAGAGACTTATTTACGCTTTCGAACGATATCAATTAGTCCGCGTGTGCAGTGCGACGTAGATCGTAAACTCACTCACTCCACAATACAACGCAACGGTTGTGTGCTGGTTAAAAAAACTAGATACTCTCCTCTGCTGGTTCATGTTCACCCACACCTAGATTTTGCGTTTTTATTTGATGGGCGCCTCGTTTCTTTCTTTATTGTATTGTAGGCGCGAGAATGGAGCTACATAATGCCAGGATATTTTAAATACAGGGACGTATCAAGGGCAAATATACAACTAGTTAAGATTAAACTACATTTGTAAGGAAACCAAACAAAACATAATCAGCAACTTTTACTTTGTTCTCAAGGACGTAAGTAATGGAGATAAATTCGTATTCAGAAGTAATTTTTTGTTACTTCTTTATGGTATGTATATTTTAAATCATTTAGTTAGGCACGAATATCTATCTACATTTTACTTATAACTTATCGTCTAATTAATCTGTTTATCTTTTTATTTTGATAATCTCTTGTTTTAAATTTATTTATTATAACTTTATGTGGAAAAGGCTGTCTAGCACTTCATTTAGGTATGGTAAAAGACAAAAAATCTAAAATTATGTTTATAAAATTAGATGTGCTATATATGATGTAATTTGGTGAAAAGAATCTTAAAGTTATTGATTTGGCTATATAAACAAGAATGTTTACAATTTTAGCTTGACATATTTGCTTATATTCTCATCATCGACGGATGTTTAGTTAGAATTTTGTCGACATCTTCTTTTGTCCTACTTCTTCTCACCTCTTCACTCCTGATCCAACTGGATGCTACTATGTTCAATAAATATGTAGTATGAATGCACTATTCTTTCCGTAAATTTTTGAAAACCCTAAACTTTCAAAATTAATGACCTAAAAAGTTGTTTAGGTACCTATACTAAAAAAAAAAGATTTATTGTTTTATATAAAGATCTTGCCGAATGAAGCCCAAAACCACAGATTAATAGTAAAATTTTAAGTATAATCCCCAACATACTTACCTACTAGGGTGAGAGTTTAAGTCTATAAATTTAATTTCCCAATTTTGCATATTTTTTATTTAACAATATGTAACGTCAATCAATTAAAATGTTCAATTTAATATATTTAAAATTTAATATAATTTAATATTTTGTGAAAACTACCAAGTGTTTCTATTATTAAATATTAAAGGTTTTAAAATTTGTTGAGGGTGTATCTAAGTGAATATCTAGCACTTTTCTTATACAATTTTACTACATATATATTCTTATCTTATTTTGGTACAAACCAAATATGTCTACATATTAAATAGTTAAAATACAACTCTGTGGTAACACTAATGAGAGAGTTAATTTTATTACAATCGTCCACAGATACGTTACTTATAGTGGCGATAATTCACTGTTGTTAAAAGTGTTTGAATGTATCTCATACGTATGTATGTATATGTGTGCATGTACGTTTGTATATATGTAATGTAGGAGTAACATCATATTTATGTGTGTTTGCGAACTCAGGTTAACACTAATAAATTCCCTGCCGTTTGTTATTTATTTGATTCGAAACTCCGTGCTGGTGTCCGGCCGGGTCGGCGTGTAGGTATCTATGTGTAATGCAATTGTTGCTCTATAACAACAACACTATGTAGCCATTGTACAAACTTGTTTAATATGAGTGCAAGTAAACAAAATACACCAACACAGTGGTGGAGATATTCTTATAAAGCGCATTGCTGTTTTATACTGTGAAAATGATGAAAACAGACATTTCGGTAATCACACTTCTAAATGTGGATACTTTTAGCCAATACAACACTGTATCGTTTTATTCATGCATTTATTACAATTGTTTTTAATTTGCCATAAAATTGTAACAAACGGAAGATTTCATATAAGAATTTATGGTATTCTGCGTTGCGAACGCATAGCGTCGCGTTTGTCTCGAAAATTATAAAGTGGCATTCGTATTCCTGTAGGTATTAGATATTCCTTGCATTCACCTCATCGGTGTATGGGTGCACTATAAATCGGTTTAAGAAGTTGTACTACCTACATACATAGAAAAAGAACTAACGATTAATTACTTTTTATTAAAACTAATATCTTGATTTTTCCTGATGTGGCAGGACTGACCGAAGAGAGTGTTGAGCTTTTGTTACAATATTAATTTCTCTTAAAACGAATGTCATTATGATGTAAAATTATCATTATACTTTCATAACGAATATTGATAAAATATTAAAATATACTAATATAGTTTATAAGTGAATAATCTCTGTGTTATAGCTCAAAATTATTATTATTTTCCTACTCAAAATTTTACAGAAACGGTGATTTTTTTAACTGTAAAGACCATATCTTGTTGTTAGTTACCTGTAGGATGTAACAGGATATATCATAGCTGTAAGAGGCTGTATGCGTGTTATTTATAACACTTCATGCAAGTTGTCAATGTCCTTGAACTGTTGCGTGTTGATGTAATCGAAAAAAGCTAGATTACTTTATACCATGATATAAATGCAGTCGGAGAAGTTACGTACTTCTTTTTATCCACGTTTTGCTGCGAATAACTTAACTTTTCCTTTTAAAGTTAACTAATACACTGATAACTCATTCCGAAATAGCTTTTCTTAAACACTCACTCAGATGGCACCATTCTATTGCCGGATCAACTTAACATCTTTTCGATAAAAGTAGTATTTATAAAAAAACTTACTTATATAAGTAAATTGCTAAAATTATAATTTTTACATTATTACGTACTGTTCATATAGGCGAATTCACATCAGAAGAACATTTTTGTGCCATGAATCATCACTACACTCCATATGATTATATGTAAAAAGTGTATATATATATATATATATATATATATATATATATATATATATATATATATATATATATATATACACTTTTTACATATACATATATATATATATATATATATATATATATATATATATATATATATATATATATATATATATATATATAATATATATATACTAATAAATACAAACTGAAAATGGCTTTAAGTAAAATACCAGTTCTGATTGGCCAATTGTTATGTATTATTATTATTAATTAAACAATTCTTATAATTTTATCATACTGTAGGATTTTAAATGTATTCGTTGTATCTATTTCCAATTTACACAGAATTTGAATTCAGTTTTGAGTTGCAAAATTTATTATTCATTCAAATTCCACACTGTTTCAAAAGGATAAAGTTGTTTTTATGTTCTTATACGAAGTAATAAGTAAGTACTGTAATCATGAAAAAAAGATCTATAAATTAAGAGCGAAGTGTTTAAAAGGTTAGTGATTATATTTAAAATATTGTAAAATATTGATTATATTTAAAATATTGTAATATCGAATATATTTTGTTTTATTTGAAAACTAACGAATATCTGGTCATAATAATTTCCAATATATAATGGCATTATTTCTTCGAAGTTTTAAAAATTTCTATTAGTGAAGCAGAATTAGTGTTGAATATTTTCCTAATTGAGAAACAAGTTTGTTTGTAAGTATATCAGCCTGTTGTGTAGGTATCTAAAAAAGGCAAAATTTGTTGTCATTGTTTGTATTGCAACTAAATCCATACAACACGACTTATAGGTACAGACAGACCGCGGTGCAGTGCGAATATTTTTCTGCACCAACGCACTGTGGCATTCAGACCAAACAAAGCAAAAACCACATGCGCGGTATATCAATCACACAATATAACAGAATTTCATTTCACTAATAGGTTTATTATAACTATGAGTTTACATTGCACACAAGCTTAACATACCGAAACCTACGCACCGATTAATAATTATTTATATTTTTAAGATTCCATTATTGATTAATGCTTTCGTTTTCTATTTTTTACATGCACACATTCCTAGAGCTAATTCCACAATACATTTTTTTAAAAATAACTCTTATCATATGTACTTACAGTGTAGGCTGTTGATATACTTAATTAATATTAAAATTTGCAACTAAAACAATGGCAATTACATATATTGTATTTATTTTATCTTTTTATAAACAAACGCAAGAGAAAAACATCGGCCATGTGTTGGCCCTAAACTTTCTTTTACGTAGTCAGTATTTTTGATTTGATAGTATATAAATTAAAATATAAAATGTTTAAAATTAAAAGAAAATATTTTCATTCATTATGTCCAGTAAAATTGTAAAGTTAGATTATTGTCAGATTTCTAAAAAAAAAGCATATGTATTTTAATATAAAGAAAATATAATTATTCATTACACATTATTACCAAAAATTATTATGGCTGGACATTTTTTAGTTTTCAAATGCACTTTAAACCTTACAAAATAATTTCATATAATATTTTAAAGTATTTACTAACCTTTGTAACGTTTTTTCACTAATCTTATTTGTAACACTGACAATAACTGTTAAATGTCAAAATATTTGAATATTTAAAACAATTGAAATGCATAATAGATGCGATTTATTATATATAATTTCCCATACCTACGTAACTATGGCAATATCAATAAGATAAGATCTTGTAACTGGTACTTTTTGAAGAAATGTTTCAAACAAAAGTTGTGCAGAATACTAATATCTTTCAATTTTATTCTAACTATATTTACTGCAAGTATAGCCGTTTCGGAGATATTGCAGAAATTGCAAAAAAAAGTCGTAAGTAAACATGCACTTCCGGTTTGAATATGCTTTTCAAAAATAAAAGGTTTTCACCCCAGGCATATACAAATCTTAAGTTTAAAGTTTCATAATTTTATCTTCAACAGTGTAGCCTGTAGAGCGCACACACACACATACACACACACACACACACACACGCGCGCGCGCGTGCGCACACACACACACACACACACACACACAGAGAGAGACGTCATTCCAAAAAATAGTCAGACTCGATTCAGGGAAGGTCAAAAGGTGTATTTCCGTTAAAATTTCGAGATTTTTTACTTTCTTTTACGAAGTAATAAGTAAGTATTATAATCACGAAAAAAAAAATTCTCGAAATTTTAACGGAAATACACTTTTTGACCTTCCTTGAATCGAGTCTGACCATTATTGGAATGACGTCTGTGTGTGGGTGTGTGTGTGAGTGTGTCTGTGTGTGTGTGTGTGTGTGTGTGTGTGTGTGGTCTGTGAGTCTGTATGCGCTCTACAGCCTACACCGTAGAAGATAAAATTATGAAACTTTAAACTTAAGATTTGTATATGCCTGAGAGAAAAACATATATTTTTGAAAGCATATTTAAACCGGAAGTGCATGTTTACTTAAGTCACTTTTTGCATATCGCCGAAACGGCTGCACTTACAGTAAAATAGGTATTATTAAAGTTAAAGATATTAATGATTTGAACAACTTTTGTTTTGAAACATTTCTTCAAAAGGTTACCAGTTACGAGAAAATTGCTATTATCTTATTTATATTGCCATAGTTACATAGGTATGGAAAATTATACATAATAAATCGTATCTACTATGCATGTCAATTGTTTTAAATATTCAAATATTTTGACATTTAACATTTATTGTCAGTGTCACAAATATGTTTAGTGAATAAGCGTTACAAAGGTTAGTAAATAATTTAAAATATTATATGAAAATATTTTGTAAGGTTTAAAGTTCATTTGAAAACTAAATAATGTCCAGCCATAATAATTTTTAAATAATATATAATTTAAAATCTAAAATACATATGTTTTCTTTGGATATCTGACAATAAAACTAACTTTACAAATTAATTGGTCTTATGAATGAAAATATTTTCTTGAAATTTAAACATTTTATATTTTTGTTCATATACTATCAAATCTAAATATACTGACTACGTAAAAGAAAGTTTAGGGCCGATACATGGCCGATGTTTTTTTCGTGATTAGAATACTTACTTATTACTTCGTAAAAGAAAGTAAAAATTACTTGTGCTTTTTTCTATATTATATTATTTGTTAATAAGTTATTTTAAAGGTTTATTAAGTAATTGCTATATTTTTAATATTTAAAATAAAAATCCTGAAACAAAAATAACTTTCGTTGTGATTGTATACTAGAATACCAAATTTCTATTTGCTATGATAGAATGTGTGAAACGCAACAAAATCTAATGAAATTAATTTTATACAGTTGTATCATTTATGCATAGTTGCATCACTTTAAGTTGAAACTATACTTTTGTATAAAATAAACGTTTCAATATTGTTGGTTATTAAGCTAAGTTTAATTATAAAATAGTTGAATATCCAATCACGATAGTTTGTTAGTTATTTACACCTACACTACTAAAACGTTTTTTGATAGGATACAGGCCTTGTTTTTCATTTATATTATACAGATTAAAAATATAAGTTTGTATTTATAATAAATTTTTTTATATACAAACGCTTTCCTGCTTTATGAAGTCATAAACGTAACATTTAAACTTACCTAAAGTAAGTTGTTCTTAATGTTGGACGTTTGGCTTTCTTATTATATTATATATATATATATATATATATATCCTACTTTCCATATCAGATAAAGAAGCACAATTTAAAATTTCCCATGCTGCTGTTGTTCTTATTATTGATTTTCATTATCATAAGATAAGAACTGTCGTTACTGACAGGCTTCGCCAGTCTTGTATTAAAATGTAAAGTGTTATTTAACATGGTATATACTATGAACTAAAAATTGCAATTCAAAAGTTTTAAAATCCTATTTAAGATTATTTATAAAGTGAGCCATCTGTTGGTTTCTTTTTGGAATTGCTATTAAAACTACACCGTTCAACATTTTTCAATGATTGTTACTTTATTCAACAGAATGCACCTTCCGATTATTGGCAGTAGCCCATTCTGTTAACCCAATTTCGCTTCATTTTCAAAGAACTATCCTACAGTTTTACTTATTGACATACCTTACGAGATGAAAATGAGCTTCGTCCAAAAATTCTTTCCAAATTTCGCACATTTTCTGCAACACTACAATCACTTTGAAAATAAAGTTTCAATATTTTCCAGCGTTGTTCAAGCGTAAAACGATCCATTTTTACAGCGGAAATTTGACACTACATATCTATCAATGGCAAGCGCGACAGTGTTGCAAACTGTTGAAATAGCACGCACTTCGAAAAGAAACCAACAGATGGCCTACCCTTAATATATTGTAATATATATAATATTAATATGAAAATATATAAAATTGAAAGAAATATCTGTATTTTTACTGTATCTAAACTCGGATTTCTATCAACTCTGTCTACATTTGGAAGTGATTATATGTGATGTTATAATATCAGATACAACATGACACATGCGATAATGATTGGTTTCTTATCAATTAATTATTAACGTAAAAACCATAATAAATACTAATATTTTGAAATATATATATAGGTAACTAACATACGAATTTTGAAAAATGCAAGAAAATACAATTATTCATTACAACATATAAGCAATTATTAGAGCTGGATTTTAGTTTTAAAACAAATTAAATAGCTAACAGAGTATTTATATAAATAATACTTTGAATACTATATCACTAATATTTTATACTTTTTCACTCAATCTATTTGTGACAATTGACGTCCAATACCAAATGTCAAATCGCAAATGATTTTAATCTATTTTGTTAATATAATGACAGGCATAAATGCTATGATTTATGAATGATAATTTTCCATACCTATCTACATATCTATGACAACATAAATAAGAAAGTTAAGAATTTCAGTAGCTATTTTGTTGTAGCTGGTACACTTTTTGCAGAAACTTTTCGAGCTAAAGTTGTGCAAAATATTTTGAATAGTAATATATTTTCAGTATGTGCAGCCGTTTTGGAAATATTGCTTTTACCACTAAAATATAATGAACTGCAAACATTAATGCTTTAAGAGGCTCGGTAACGCAAAAATATCATGGTATATAGTATAAGCTAGCCATTTTAGCATAACAATCTCTGACATATGTCATATAGGAATATAGGTAAGTAAAAATAAACAGAAAATCACGTAAAAAGTAACAGCCCATTGTTAGGTACAAATTGTTCGCAGTGCTGTGGTATTTCATGCAGAATAGACAGTTTATTATTACCTATAGATATCATATGATTGGATAGTTTGGATTCCTCGATATCGAATCGTTTTTATTGTTGATAACGAGCGCAATTAAAATTTCTATCTGCCTACCGTCTGTGCACTTTTTCTCCGTCCTGTTCCAAGCAGCAGAATGAAAAAATGAGGTGTTTTCGCTTGCAACGTTAATTGGCTGATATTACCGAAGAATCCAGTGCGGTTAGCTTAACTTCTTCCGGGTGGTTGGTTGTCTATTGTATTGACTCTGACCACTTAGATTTTATTAAATTGCACGTTCAGGGGCAATTTGACGTAGGTATATCGTTTCATATGATCAATTTTGCGTCAATAGTAATAATAACAAAACTTTGTTTATTTTCTAGTCAGTATCTAACTATTGTTTATGGTGATTTAATTTGTTCATTGAAGTGTAATTCCTGTTATAAATATAGACAAACGATATGATATAAAAGTAAGAAATGATAGAAAATAACTTATTTCCACAACGTTCAATTTATTTCAGAAGCGACATAAGTTGGATTATTATATTTATTGAAAAAATTATTGCTAATGCTAAAGATGAAAAATAAAGTAAATTCAACATCTTTCTAAAATAATAAACTTATTTTGGATACCTAATTATAATTACAAGTCACTTTTATTGGATACATGAAATAAAAGCAAATTGTAATTGGTTGAAGATCGTCAATAAATAAAAGGTGACAAATTTGTTCTTAGTAGTGAGCAATGAACATATTCTTATAATTACCTAAATATATAAATATACCCAGATTCAATAATGGAAAAGCAAGATGTGAAATGAAATTTTATGTACACCTAAATAATCCAGAATTTTTGATAAATCGAAAGAAATGTCTAAAATAAGTATTATCAAAGATTAATTCTAGGTTCTACTGATTTTTGACCTTTAGCCCGATTTTAAATTTAAGGAGATTAAATAGGGTAGTTTTATTAGGTATATTTATATTAAATTTTGTTAAAATAGGCTTTTGTATTTTCAGAGGAGAAAATGCGACAAATTTGATCCTATTAACGAAGGATCAGCATCCAAGTACTAAAATTATTCTACAACTTAATCTCTTTATATTACATGCCGGGAAATATTAATAATTTTTATTAAATTCAGTGTTCGAGACAAACTTTCATATTAATTTGTTAAATTTTTCCTTTCCCATGTTATTAGGTTAGACGAAGAGATTAATATATTTCATGTTTGATTTTTTACAAATTATACTGTTATTTAGATATTTAAAACAAAAATCATCTAAATCTAAAAAATGGTGCTAGAGGATTTCGAACTACCTAGCCTTAAATGCAACTGGAAGTAAAACGCCGTTATATTTCACTAAAAATGACTAGTGAAGCACATAAGAAGTAGTAAACACGAGAGAAATGTAAGGTTAATACCACATAGGGGATATGCAATGATTACTGAGTCAGGTCACGCAACGCGCATGCGCTACGCAACAAGTTTTTGCACGTGGAACATTTGCGCCAGTGCAGTGGTCGGCTAGCACAGCAGCAACGTGAGCACCTAGCCGCCTACTAGTGACTAATTAGCGACTTACTTGGCTAAGAGCGAGCTGAGAATCAGTCAACTGTATTATAGTTCTACAACCAAACCACAACACAAGAATTGCAAGACAGTACTTCCCAGAACTATACAAAACAACGCTCGCTCACCACATGATTTCTGCTTTTGCCGTCCTCGTCTCGATGGCCATTCCTTGCATGCCAGTACGGTGCACCGTATTCGGGCAATGGACGGACGCGACGGTGCACCATGCACGCACCTACGTTACGGATTGAATATAAATATCGCTGTTTAATGTTTTTGTCGCAAGCGCGCGCGCACCGATCTTCAATCAAATGGCCTTTTGTCCCTCGTGAAGGATTTTTACTTTCTGCACTGACATACCATCTACATTTACGTAACACTACTTCTAATTATTCTAAGATTTATACAAATAACTTATTCACAATAATTTCATCCCGTTATTCATATTACTTACCCTTAATCCTAAAACTTGTTATAGATTTGATCAAAATTCCCTATGAATGTAAAAATATGTCCATACGTATATTTATCTTTTACAATATCAAAAATTATTATTTTATGTTTCCAAAGAGGTCTTAATAAGTTAGCAAATTCAGCAATTCAATTAAAGATTTTTCTTATAAAAACTGAACATTTTGAATGTAATTTACATCAAATATAACCTTAGCAGCATTCATCGTCAAAAAAACAAAATCGTCGAAAAGATTACATATTGCAGCGAATCATGGGAGAAACGGCAGAAAAAATACAGTATCCAAAACATAAAAATAATATTCTTAAGGAAAATAAAAGAAAAACACGCAGAGACTAAACCACAATAGTGGTTAAAATAACCATACAGCATACAATAAAAATAATGTAAACGTTTTAAACATATTCACAGAAAACTGAAAACATAGAAAACCGAAGAAATACATCGTAGAAGTCTCACAGATGGAGATACGAAGAGTAAAGTGCAAAAATGTATATAGAGAAAGAGGGAAACAGAAAACGAGAATGGAAGAGAGAAAGAAAGAATTGGAGTGAGAAGATTTGTTGGTATAGCAGTTAGAATAAAACAAGGTACCTATGTATATAAATTAAACTATTAAATTACTGACATATTTATTTGCCCGAAATTTCGTGTTCCTTCTAACACTTCTTCAGAGAGTCTAAATGCTAGTAATTTTAACAGTCCAGCTAAAATACATGTAAAATTAACTAAAAATTTTAATTATTCTAACCGCTATGCCCGCGAATTCTCTATTTATACCATTTTATCATATAATTTTAAGAGGTACTTACATTAATAACAAAGGAAGACCAATATTTTTAAAGCTATTTGAGTCACACCTAAAATAATCTAGCTGTAAAGTCAACAGCTGCTGCCTCCCAAGTATCATGAATGCGAACACAGCCATAGAAATACCTCCCTACTTCTAATATATTAACAATGTTGCGCAATTAGTGTGATATTAACATAACTTACACGATTCAATTAATATGCAAATTATTGAATCCGCCTACCAAATGTAGAATAAGATATCACAAACATACAGAGTACGGTTTCATTGCCATATAATGCCTATATCAAAAACACATTGCCGCACACTACATAGCACACCGCGTGTAGTTTTCACTAATAACATGAATTAGGCAGTCGTGGCCGCGTATGAGATGACCGCCACGCCGCCATCTTCTAGAAGCACAGTGCGTAATTGACTGCTATTTCGAAATACGCTTCGGTAGCAATTGCGTTTTTCGGTAATTAAAATACAGGAAGTCGTTATTACGATATGGGATACCTACTATAAATGCGTATAATACGATCTCTGAATTTTTAATGTTATTTTTAAATTATACGCTAACACGACGCGACGGTTCAAATTTCAATCGACGCTACTTGTCTTGTTATTAATTACTTTTTGCTCCATTTTAGTCTGTTATTTTTTTAATTCAAGGCACTTGTAACGAAACAATAACTTATTTTTTGATAAGATCATAATTTTGATCGAAATTGTTTTAAATATAACGTTTGGTAAAACAAGCTCTGGCTCGGCTAATGCCTAAAGTTTGGCATGGCGAGTTTCTGAATAAATCAACAATATTTGTGCTATAATTAAAATTATTAATGTAACAATCAAATCAACAATGATAATATAATATATAAAATTGACATTGATTTAGAGAAAACGTTTTTCAAAGTTAGTAAAATATTAATATAATTATAGTTTGTTTGGTTTGTTAATTTCTAATATAGTGCAATAAATAATTATATATTCTTGAATGTTTAAAATGTTGTATTTTAATATCCTTCCTATTAATTCCTTGCGATTTTCTGACGGTGATTTTATCGCGCGATGATATGTTTGGTTATGTGGCAAAGATTTTATTGCACTATTAATTATTAACGATGATTTGTCGGCAATGAATACTCCGTGTACCAGATTTTTATAGAAGAATTCATGGTTTAACGTGGAGAAACAGAAAGCAACATTCGTGGGTGTATAAGGCATATGGCATGGAAAGAAAAACCGTTCGTAGAGGGAATGAGGCTCAAATAACATAGCTTAGAGGATGTTGGGAGGAGTTTCAAATGATAGGTTGACGAAAAGGACTTATATGAGCACTGAAATTGAAGTGAAAATACCCAAGCCTAAATTGATAAATAAAGTGCATGAAAGAAAAGTCGTGGGCAAGCGGAAAATGTATGATGAATATAAATTATATACGTGTAGCATGTAAAGATAGAGTTGAAGTATACAAAAATAATTGAAAATTCATTTAAAAGACTTAGGTATATTCAAAATTTGTAATTCAATTCAATATTTTATACCTCAAAATAATTCGTTTCAAAATAAATCGTAAGTTTCATTCTAGTGTATATATAAAATAACTAGTTTGAAAGATCATGCGAAAGAAAGTCATAATTTAAACATTTTTTTTTTTGCATTAGATACATTACGTTAGTAAAATATTATAAAAGGTATTTTTTTTTCCTGTAATTTTTAATTATATCAACTTTCTCCTATTTTACAAGGTGTGGGTTAATAATATTTAAATAACACCATTGAATCGTCAGGCGTGTTTTCTATATAATCAAGTATTAAGATCACTGTTAATTAAGGCAAGCGCGCCAATTAATTACATTCACACTCTTAGCTTCAAGGAAATTATCTATAAACAAATCTTTGAATGTGCGTTTGCCCTGTTTGTTATTTAATACAATTAAAACGCGTGCATTGAACATCGAATGTAAATCACAGCTTCACGCACCCTTCCTGCATTACTCTGCTCACTATACTATACACACACTGCATTGCTAATCAATTCGATTGTATTTTTCTTCTTCTCTGTTTACTTGTATATTTACTAGGGTGTATTGGCGACGTGTTAAATTACCGCCGCGATTGGTTCATCTAGTTCTTAGCTGTAAGAAGTAGATGTTTATTTGTAGTATGTAAAACAGGAGGATTTAATTCATTTAGTTTTTGCTACCATTTTAAAATTTAATCAATTCTAATTAATGTTTAATTGATAAACACAGTACTTATTTCTTCGTAAAAGAAAGTAAAAACGAACGTTTTTAAACACTGTTTGTTGTTTTTGATTTAAAATCTGGACACATCTGTATCTAATCGCATTCTTTTCAATCAAATCATAATATTGTTCTTATTAAAATATTGGTAATGTAAACGCTTATTATCGTTTTAAATAGTACAGCAATTACAGTAAAATAGCAAATATCTGCCATACGTACAAATGTCTATGATTGTTACTCTCTCATATATGCGGTAACTGCTCAGTAGAATTGTACTGAACAGTATATGACGTTATGTTGAATATTAATTTGGAGAAATATAGGTGGGCCATCTGTTGTTTTTTTTTTTAAAGTGCGTGTGATTTCGACAGTTTGCAACACTACCGCGCTTGACATTGATAGGTATATATGTAGTGCCAAACCTCCGCTATACTCCAGTGTACCTACTCTCCTCAATAAATCAACAATCATTGAAAAATATTGAACGGTGTAGTTTTGATAGCCATTTCAAAACGAAACCAACAGATGGCTCAACCTATACGAGGGTGGTCTGAAAAGTTTCCGACCTAACAAAGATACAAGACATTTTTTCAGAATTTTATATTTTATTTTTCAACATAGTCTCCTTGTAACTCTACACACTTCTCCCAGCGATGCTCCCATCTCTGTAACCCGTCCAAATAGTACTCGGCGTTTTTCTCTGCAAAATAATTGTTCACGATGATGATTGCCTCTTCATTTGACGAAAATCTCTGTCCTCCGAGCGCAATTTTTAGATGAGGGAACAAAAAGAAGTCGCTTGGGGCTAGATCTGGTGAGTAAGAAGGCGGATGGTCAAACCGTAATTCGTGGATTTTCGCCATGGCAACCGCTGAGGTGTGAGACACGTTTTTGGTCTAACGTGAGTAAACGCGGCACCCAACGCGCGGACAGATTTCTCATGTCTAAACGTTGATTTAATATGTGACAAACACGTTCTTTTGACATGTTCATAACCTCTGCTATCTCTCTCACTTTAATTCGGCGGTCGTCTAGCACCATTTCGTGAACTTTGGCGATGTTTTCGTCGGTAGTTGCAGTTTTTGGACGTCCCGAACGTTCATCGTCTCCCAAGCTCTTACGGCCACGTTTAAATTCAGCTGCCCAATATTTCACTGTGGTACATTATGGTGCAGAGTCCCTATACACAGAATCCAACTCATCTTTGATTTGCGTAGGCGTATTGCCTTTCAAAAACAAATATTTGATGACAGCTCGATAATAGATTTTGTCCATTTTCATAAAAACACTCACATCAATATATATATTTAGCTGCAAATGAGTTGGTAATATTGATAAAACCAATTTCGCTGTACTATCAGGTAGCAGTATAGCAGTATTCATAATAGTATCTACTGATTACAACATGTGTTAAACTAAACCAATATAGCCATTGAAGATGGGCCCAAAAATCTATACATCATATTTAATTCTTGAGAAACTAGTTTTCAATTAGACTCGCTCTTAAAAATGTTTTGTCGATTGCAGTAAACTGATATAACGTGAAACTAAACCAATCAATAGTATAATCATCTTCTGTATTCACACAGCCTTAAAAACATATACGCCTCTTTGGTAGTAAGTAGCAGACATGATTTCATTTCATTCTTGTAAGATCTCGAACCGGATTATTGTTTTTTTTTTATTATTGTATATGAACTGGCGCTGCATCAAGCATCACGAAATCTCAGATATCATATTACCTGAAGGCTGCTATATAATATTTTACCCTTAAACGGAGGCTATTAACTCCGGTCTTTTTGAATGAAACTATCTAAAGATTGACGTAGCGAGTAGCGTGCTGCACACATACGCGGAGGCAGTGGTGACGGTGGCGGAGGCGATTCGTGACTGGCCAACCCCCAATAATAATCTGCCACTGGCTATATCTCTTTCTTTTTCTTACTAACACAACTTTAAGAAAACAGTCGACCAAATGTATCATCATCTACATGAAACGAAAAACATTACGAGGGATATGCAGTGTTATACAAATTGAAATAAGTGTTCGTATTGGTGTTAATCTGGATCTTATATAGAAATTCTACATGACTATAGCGGCTTTTTAATTAAATAAGCTTTTTCCCTCGCCGTACGTAGTACCGCAGAGTTTAAGTGTTTGTCAGCATAATTAGTCTGTAACATTCTCGGATTGAAAAATTTCCTTAACAAAAAGTTCGTCATTTATCGCCCTAATGACGAAAATGCTAATATCTCAAATACTTGGTGACATGTTGGTCGCTCGCTCGCTCGCTAGTCGTAAGATCAACCATCCTCACCTCTTCTCCTCTGAAGATACTAAACCGTTCTCAGCCAAATTTGGCGCACATATTGTGTAGGAGCCCAATTCCATCCGGTCGTAAATTAAATCCAATCAAAGGCGTACTTCAGGAAATATTGGGCCCGCAAAAAAAAATTTACTCCTTAAAAAGCACTTAGAAAAATAATAATTATAGCAAAAAAATCTACGTAAATTTCCAAATTATTTTATGTATTTAAACATTTTTTAGATTATAACTGAAAGCCGTAAAAAACTAATGAACATGATAATTTTTTAAAATTAATCAATTATAAAAATATTAATTATACCAAAGAAACCTACGTAAAATTTCAATTTTTGGACGTATTTAAAGTTTATTCAAGTTATAATGAAAGCCGTAAAAAATAAGGAAAATAATAATTTTGAAAATAAATAAAATCAATAAAAAACAATTGAACTGTTTTTGTTTTTTTACGGCTTGCGCGATACTTTAACTAATGCATATGACAGGTTTTAGATTGATTACTATATCGTTGTTGATTTGATTGTTATTATAATTATAGTGCAATAATAGTTATTTATACAGAAATTCGACATGCCAAAGTTTAGGCAACAGCTCGACGACGACACGTATATTTTTACTTTCTTTTACGAAATAAAGGTTAGTAAATAATTTAAAATATTATATGAAAATATATAGGTTTAAAGTTTATTTGACGACTAAAAAATGTCCGGCCATCATAATTATTTAATAATTTTTCATTATGCTACTATAGAATCGAACATTTTAAATCTAAAATAAATATGCTTTTTTAGAAATTTGAAAATAAACTAACTTTATAATTTTATTGGTCATAATGAATGAAAATATTTTCTTGAAATTTTAACATTTTATATTTTAATTTATTTACTATCAAATCAAAATATACTGACTACGTAAAAGAAAGTTTAGGGCCAATACATGGCCGATGTTTTTATTAGAGTTACAGAGTTTATTGCTTTTTATATTTTTCTGCACCATTCATTTGAATTAATTTTTAAACACAGAAATACTTATCAGATAATTTAATGTAGGTTCTAATTGATTATCTGACTAACGTATTCTTGGAAAATAACTATAGCAACTAAGCTACTAAGCATCATATGATGTGCATCTCAAAGCGTTATATTATTAAGGGCCAATTGGGTAAAAGTGAGTCTTAGGAGGTCTCGTTGACATTTAGCAAAAAAACACATAACCTCTGAAGGATAGTTCCAGATATTTCATCGAAAGTGTTTGCTTGATCTGTTCCCCCCTCCAACAACCTAAACATTGACCTGGCTCAAAGTGAAGCATCAGGCTCGTTTAGAAAAACATCGTGCCTATCAAATTAAAAAAAAAAATACAATTCGATGTGTATTTGCATAAAAATTAATTAATAAAAATTTCAATTATTTTCTATTTGTATTAATGAAGAAAAAAAATAAAAACTATGAAAAATTGCCTATTTTAAGAGTTTTTATTAAAAAAAATATATCATTCGATGTGTATTTGCATTAAAATTGCATGGTAAAAATTTCATTTATTTCGAACAAGTATTATTGGAGATAAAAAATAAAAACCCCCAAAATAGGAGCTTTTTCATAGTTTTTTTTTTCCATTAATACAAATAGAAAATAATTGAAATTTATATCAATTCATTTTTATGCAAATACACATCGAATGGTTTTTTCTTCATTTGATTCGGTTCACCTTAAGGGGCAAATCCCTTCGTAGGCTTTCTATGTATTTCGTTGGCCACTGTCAGTGAGACCTCCTAAGACTCATTTTAACCGCCAAGGTCACCAACGTCAGTCAAATTTATTCCTCAACTAAATAAAAGGTTTAACTGACAGCAATGTTATTTTTCCATAAGAAATGTCAGATTGATTCGATATTGTTTATTTTAACTAAGGAATAAATTTAACTGAGGTTGGTGCAATGGCATACTATTGAAGTAAACCACCAAAACTTGAAACGTTACAACGGAATATATTATAGTAAAAGATAACTACTTCTACGAGATAAATATCAAGCATTTGTCAAAAATGTTGTTATTTAGTAGTTTTTATAATGATTTATTAATTTTTGATGATTATTCGCTAGTAATTGAATATAAAAATCATATTAGCATTTTTATATACATGCATGATATAGATACGATATCCGCAGTTACTATTATTGTATTATTTAATATTCTTCATTTTTAAACCGATAGCAGACAAGCGTTTCTACTTTAGCAGACATAGATTCCATATTTGCTTTCAAATAAAGTATGTCCAGATTATAGCATATCATAAAATTGGAACGACATGATGTATCATCACTGCAGTTACCTCTTAATAATCTTCTTTTTATAATTACAAAAATGTCTAGTATGAATATAAATTTTAATAACGGCTTTTTATTCCTTTTAATTTAAATAAAAAATGAATTAGCACAAATGTAACATTCATTTGAAAAGGAAACAATAATAATTAAAAACCTAAATTTTAATATCGCAATTTTTTGCAACAATGATTTTTATAAACAAAAAAACAATAGTCCAACTTAATAATTAACTTTAGTTTAATATCTCAATTAGCTATTTCATAACAGATATAATTGCTTATATTTTTCTACGGATATCAGTTACCATAAATAGTCTTATATATTCTTATTTAGCACAAGGTTAGATTTTTTATACAGTGCAGTTGTGATTTTAAATTAACACATTGGTGGTACCTTTAACAATTAGTCATGGAGTTAGTTCATTTAAACTAGCAAACAAATTTTCAAATTTAAAATGGAGTATAAATATAATCATATTAAGTACTGTATTAAAAGTTAATGCATGATACGTTTTAGCTTAGTATTTTTTAATTTAAAAAACAATCAATTATTTATTAAAGAAATGCTTGGATTGTTGTGTAATTTTCGTAGTACTTCCAGAACACACTTCCTCTCATTTCATTCTAATGCAAGATTTCCATTCATGCAATGTAAACTTGCCATAGGCAAAATAAGTTCATCCTATTTCACACGAATGTGAGTTAAGTGCTGTTTCAATTATTGTTATTAAATATATCCTCGTAAATATCCATTGTTTTAGGTTATTTTACATATTCACTTTAGCTGTCGTATCTATGAAAATTATCTATGGTATTTATAGATATTCATTAAATAATTTAAGAGTTGTATTTCAGTGTATCACAGTGATGACATAGATAATTCGGTGTTTAAAAATATCTGGTATTAACAAAATAAAACATATACCTATAATGTTATTATACTTACAACTTTATACGTATATTAAATATGGTTTACTGATAAATGAATTATTTGAGAAAGCAATACAAATATGCTTGTTTCAAAATATTACATAGATAAATATATTTTAACACAATGAAACAACTAACTTATAATTTGTTATTATAGGTATAGTAGTACTGTAGTATTGAGAAATCCGTTATAAAAATTATGTTAATTAGGCGGCAAAAGTAATTAAGGAAAAATGCAGCTTCTGTAGCTACCAGCATTTTTACGCCTCATATTTTTTACGGTGCAAATCGTGCATTAATACTGATATTTATTGTTTGGATCATAATTAAAGGTTTCAGCCAGCAGCAGAATTAATCTTCTAGTTTAAGACTGCTTCAGTGTATGTTTCGAGTTTTAATCCCGAGCGTATTATATGACGTTATTAAAATAAAACTAAAATATTTTGTCATCAAATAATAATTATTAGTGACAAATATTTTATTGAGCTCAAGTTATGGCACTATAACTAAAAGATTATAAAATTATATAGTTTATAGAAATACTATGTATTACAACAGTGTTAACGTTTATAAGACTTTGTTTCGAAGCCCTCGTGCGATACTAACTGGAACTAGAACAGTTTATCAATAAAATTTCCAATAGAAAATAACTAAACAGAATCTAATTAAATCCAATTAATAGAAACAAAACAAAATTGCAATTTTTAAATTTAGCTTCTAAAATAATTGTATCAAAATCTTTAATATATATATATATATATATATATATATATATATATATATATATATATATATTATATATATATATATATACGATATATATATATATATATATATATATTATATATATTTTATACATTTGCAATTAAATGGCTGTTATTCGTATCTATATAAAATTAATCAGAGTCTGAAAAATATACAATATACATCATATCTATCTTAAATGTTCTTAATACATATAATAAACATCGGCCATGTATTGGCCCTAAACTTTCTTTTACGTAGTCAGTATATTTTGATTTGATAGTATATAAATAAAAATATAAAAAGTTTAAATTTCAAGAAAATATTTTCATTCATTGTCCAATAAAAGTGTAAAGTTAGTTTATTGTCATATTTCCAAAGAAAACAGATGTATTTCAGATTTTAAATGTTGGATTTTATAGTAGTATAAAGAAAATATTATTATTCATTACATATTATTAAAAATTATTATGGCCGGGCATTTTTTAGTTTTCAAATTAACTTTAAACCAGAGAAAATATTTATATATAATATTTGAAATTATTTACTAACCTTTGTAACGGTTTTTCACTAAACTTATTGTGACACTGACAATAATGTTAAATGTCAAAATATTTGAATATTTAAAACAACTGACATGCATAGTAGATGCGATTTATTATATATAATTTTCCATACCTATGTAACTATGGCAATATAAATAGAATAATAGCAATTTTCTCGTAACTGGTACACTTTTTGAAGAAATGTTTCAAACAAAAGTTGTGCAGAATACTAATATCTTTCAATGTTATTCTAACTATTTTTACTGCAAGTATAGCCGTTTCAGAGATATTGCATAAAGTGCAAAAAAAAAGTCTTAAGTAAACATGCACTTCCGGTTTGAATATGCTTTTCAAAAATAAGAGGTTTTCGCCCCAGGCATATACAAATCTTAAGTTTAAAGTTTCATCATTTTATCTTCAACGGTGTAGGCTGTAGAGCGCATACACACAGACACACACACACACAGACGTCATTCCAAAGATAGTCAGACTCGATTCAGGGAAGGTCAAAAGGTGTATTTCCGTAAAAATTTCGAGAAAATTTTTTTTCGTGATTACAATACTTACTTATTACTTCGTAAAAGAAAGTAAAAATAGTTAAAAATTTATTATTATATTAACAGTGAGAGAAATGTTTGTCAGTGAATAATTAATTTATTCTTATAGAGAAGTATCAGATACTTAAAATACTGTTAATTGTGCAGTTGTAAGTATATTTGTAGGCTTGTCATAAATAACTATCTCACTGGTAATAGCATACGTATTTATTCTTACTACTGGAAAACCACACTAGATAGTAAAACTTTTACTATTTATGTAGGCACTAACGAAAACTGGTCATTCATAATATATTCTAGAATTTTTTATCTTATATTAATGAAAACTACCAATAATAATAACACACGCGAAATTTCATTTCAAGCAGGAATACATTATGTATATATATATAATGACAAACTCTAATTGTGATAAAATAAGAAACCAACACGTTCAATCGTGTCGATCTGGCATTCTTTCAAAGCAATTTAGCAGTCAATCACAACAGAAATTATGCTATTTTATAAAAACATTGATAAACACTCACAATTGTTTGAAAAAATATCGCTAAATAAAAGAAAGAATCTAATGAATTCCATACACAAGATTATTTTATGAAAAATTCTGAGTAGATACTAAATATTTTGCGCGTGTTTCCAATTTACTCAAATGATAAACACAGCAACCATGGCTTGTAAAAAATGTTTTTCGTTCAAAAGAATCGATTGCAAGTTTTAAAGACATTATAAATTTAAAATAACATATTTAAAATTCATTTTACCTCATTCTCCAAATTCTTTCTTAATAATAGCTTAACTTAAAACCTTAAATTGTACTATTATATAAACACCAATTTTATATATAATAGACCCATTTTACAATATACGAAAACCATGATTTCAAAGTATTTCTATTGCATGCTATTCTCATTTTGTTATACCTGTATCATTTTAAATTAAATCCATTTTGACTCGGAGCAATTTCTAAATCCTTGTTAAATGAACTGAAATATATTTACCAAAAAAAAAAAAAAACTGTTTCACGTGGTGTGCAATTTGGGTAAAATAAGGCACACCACTTATCGGCATTGCACACGTTTTTGGCACAGTATTAATAGGCTATTTGCGGCCTATAGCTTATTATGATTGGTTTGAATCATGCAAGGGTCTTTTACAAAATTACTGACCGTGATTTCTTGAAAATTTTGGACAGTGGCCCACTAAATAAAGTATTGTTCGGAAAGTGATAGTTATATATAAAGACTACAAGAGAATAGCATGCAATATCTTCACTTATATTCACGATAAAACATTGAAGTTCTACGAAGAGAAACATTTACTCAGCTAAATTAATAAACTAAATTACAGTAAAAATATAATTTATTATGCAAATATTAAATTTTGATAAATATGTATATATATATATATATATAATATATATATATATATAATATATATATATATATATATATATATATATATTATATATATATATATATATATATATATATATATATATATATATATATATATATATATATATATATATATATATATATATATATATATATTATATATATATATATATATATATATATATATATATATTATATATTATATATATATATATATATATATATATATATATATATATATATATATATATATATATATATATATATATATATATATATATATATATATATATTGTTATAAGTTGTGCGTTGGAAGCCATTCTGATGACGAAGTAATAATTCTACACTACATAATTAGTGATTAACTCTGCTTTCCAACATGGTCATTGGTAACGTTAACCAAAAAGGCAGCTCGATCAACCCATTCTTAACAGGATATTTATTAAGTTGAAATATATATATTTGATATTTTTTTCGTGTGTTGCCATAAGTACTCGTATACTTACAATATTGAAATTTAGTTGCAAATAGTTAATAAGTAATATAGGTTAAAAGTAATAAATATCTATAATATTCCAATTAAATTGTGGTGTTTAATTAAACATTCTTCTTTAATTTTAGTAGGTATCTACCAAACGGCAATACATATGTTTGAAGAATAAATTTGTCACATTTAAATACAATAATAACAGTATTTTTCATGATTAAAAGTAAATTTGACAATAATTTAACATATCGAATAAAAATACATAAACATTGCAAATCGTATCTCTTGTTTTGTACATCTTCATTTTACTGCTAAAGTTTATTACAAATGTTTTCCAAGTACCTATATATTTTGTTTTAAAAAATATAGTATCGAATGCCATGAAATCCACAACCATTGTGACTTTTCATGTTATCCCCTTGTAGTTTTCATGCTGTGCTATATGGCTACCGCCTGTAGCTATCGATTATTTAAATCGATTAATGTTGAGTTTAAGCTTACTGATCTCTACATATTGTTTAACACGCAAGTGTCTTACGGGCATACTTATACGACGTATATACTTAGAATAGTCGTCACTGGCCGTATTTTTATTTTTAGTTTTGTCTGCATCATTTGCATGTTTAAAAAAGGAGCTAAATTGTCAGAAGCACACAAGTAAACCTGAAATTATTATGTAGTTCATTTTGTTGCACACATGTTCTCTATTGCTATCTTTATCTCTTTTTTATTTGGTAGTAAAACCTTTTCTAAGACATGAAATTTTATGATTTCGCTTGCGAATATCTGGCAAAAATAATTAAATCACTGTTGTTTATAAAACAGCTCGATAGCACGATATTTCCAATATTACTTTATGTACTAAATTATTTCATAATAATCAGATATAACCATGACTGTTAAAATTTAAAATTATAGTAAAACATCATACCGCTGAATATATATAAATATTCCGTATTCATACGTAGGATAAAGTCAAGTTAGCCGATTCAGATATTTTTAATTACAGTAAATTTATTATACAAATATTAAATCTGAATAAATCATTTATATTTTTCAGTTACATATACTTTTCATACCTATAGGTAAAGTAATCATGGTAAAAATGGATGTCGAGATTTTAACGGAAATACACCTTTTGACCTTCCCTGAATGGAGTCTGAGAATCTCAGTCCAGAAGTGCATGTTTACTCTAGTCTGTTTTTGCAATTACTACAATATCTCCAAAATGGCTGTACTTACAATAAAATAAGACACAATTAAAATGAAAGATATTCATATTGTGCACAACTTATGTTTGAACATTTTGTTCAAACATCGGCCATGTATTGGCCCTAAACTTTCTTTTACGTAGTCAGTATATTTTGATTTGATAGTATATAAATTAAAATATAAAATGTTAAAATTTAGCAGAAAATATTTTCATTCATTATGTCCAGTAAAACTGTAAAGTAAGATTATTGTCAGATTTCTAATAAACCATATGTATGTATTTTAGATTTAAAATGTTCGATTCTATAGCAATATACAGAAAATATATTTATTCATTACACATTATTAAAAATTATTATGACCGGACATTTTATATTTATATATAATATTTTAAATTATTTACTAACCTTTGTAACGCTTTTTCACTAAACTAATTTGTAACACTAACAATAAATGTCAAAATATTTGAATATTTAAAACAATTGACATACATAGTAGATGCGATTATTATATATAATTTCCCATACCTACGTAACTATGGCAATATCAATAAGATAAGATCTTGTAACTGGTACTTTTTGAAGAAATGTTTCAAACAAAAGTTGTGCAGAATACTAATATCTTTCAATGTTAATGTAACTATATTTATTGTAAGTACAAGCCGTTTCGGATATATTGCAGAAATTACAAAAATGACTCAAGTAAACATGCACTTCCTGTTTGAATATGCTTTTCAAAAATAAGAGGTTATCCTCCCAGGCATATACAAATCTTAAGTTTAATGTTTCATAATTTTATCTTTAACGGTGTAGGCTGTAGAGCGCACACAGACACACACACAGACACTCACACACACACACAGACACACACACACAAACACACACACACACACAGACGTCATTCCAAAAATAGTCAGACTCGATTCAGGGAAGGTCAAAAGGTGCATTTCCGTAAAAATTTCGAGAAATTTTTTTTTTCGTGATTACAATACTTACTTATTACTTCGTAAAAGAAAGTAAAAAGTTTACCAGTTACAAGTTACAAGAAAATCGCTATTGAAATTCTTAAATTTCTTATTTATGTGGCCATAGTTACGTTGAAATGTCATTTAACAAATCATATCAACTATGCCTGTCACTTATTTAATAGGAGAACAAAAAAAAACTCAAATAATTTGGGGATTTGACATTAAACATCTATTTTCTCAATAGATTTAGTGAAAAAGTATTTCAAAGGTTAGTAAATTATTAAGAAATATCATACATAAATAATTTGTTAGGTTCTAAGTTCATTTAAAAATTAAAAAACGATCGCCATAAAATTTCTAATATAGCGTAATGAATAATTATATTGTCTTGAACGTGAAAAAAGTTGCATTTGCAAGACGGTTTACTATTGTATTTTAATCGAAGAATAATGAAAACTATTAATAATAACAACACCCATTCTTCCTGGGCCGTACACAGGTGCGCTTTAAATGTAATGGAAATCTATAATTATAAACTATGAAACCGAAAAACTAAAATGTTATTTGTTTATGCTTATTTAGTTCACTTAGCAATACGAGGCACGCACGTATATAAGAAATATTTAGAGGAAGTAATTTCTATTGTTAATCTGTATCACTGAAAACATAACCTGCAGCCTGTCAAAAAATATTTGATGCAATGTAGATAACAAACAAAATATAACTTAAAGATTCAATTGTATGGAAAAAGTTTTGTTTTGTTGCTATAGAAAACTTGATAATTTGACAGCTTACGCAATGAATTCAGGCGCTCCAACCAATACCTACAATTATAACAGAAATTATGTTGTTTTCCCAATTATATACTTTTTATGAGTAATTCTTTTATTACAATTCATTCGTTATAACACTGCAGAACTCTTCTTACCCCCTAAAGCTATATTTTTGTTTTATTACTTTTTTCTCCTAGGGTCAATGTTTCGTCTCCAAATTTCAAAGAAAGTTTTCTGTTGTTATATTAATGGTGCAGTCACTTAATTCTTTGGCATGAAATGTGATCATAACAGAGCCATAGTGAACAGGGGCTCTCAGGTTAAACGCCTCTTCCATAAAAACTAAACATTTTTATTATTGGTTCAAATCTAACGTCGGGCAAAATTTAGAAATTTCGAAACAATATGAAATAAATATATTTAAAGTTTAAAATTCCTATATGGATCCTAAAGAATAATTTCCAAATGCCATATAGTCCTCTTTTCTACTATGTACTACAAGCGCATATAATAGATTGAATATTTTTCGATAAAAATAAAGTATAGTTATAAAATCAGTAGTATTTTTGTCTTTCGCGCTCAAACAATTCAGAATTTCAACATTGCTGAATTAGATTTCGTACATTTATTATTAATATGTTATCATATAATTGCAGTGTTAGTTTATTAACTCATTAGCCGTATATTAAAAATTTTATTCGTCTTTTACCTAAACAACATTAAAATATGATCATTGCCGTAATAATCATCATCCAAGTATTCATTAATTAGTATCTTAGTGATAAAATATTTAATTAGCGCATAACGCGACCGGTGACTTGGCTATACGCTCAAGACGACTCTCCGGTCTTCGAAATACGAAGACAGGACGGGATGACAAGTTGGGTTAGTTCCCACGCGAGCAACCAGGTTCGCCCGCACACACCGTGCACCGCGGTCAAGGTCCAAATCTGCCGTCACCAGCGCCAACTGCTACTGCTGCGGACGTTAACAGAACTACACTACGCTCGCATTTATTACACGACATTATACTAGAAGAAGCACGTTGTCACCTGCGAGGTACCTGCGGTGTCAACCGCAGAAACTGGTGATTAAAATGCCCCCGTATTGTGCTGGGGTCATGAGAAAACAACGTGGAAACAACTGACCCTTTTGCTTGTATGTCCAGATTGCTTGAAATTTGTCAGTTTTTTGACACGTTCTTTTCAGAATGTATAATAACCTGTTCTAATTTTTGTAGCTGCTGTTGTCAAATAATAATAAAATAAAACTCCTAACCAAAATACGTATTTCGACAACTGAGTTGTCATCATCAGTAGCAAAAAATAAGAAGGCAGTGTAACCACTGATAATCTGGTAAAGAGTCTAATTTCTTCGTCTTAGGTTTTACCTTAGCCAGAGACTAGAATAAACTCGCACTTCCGGTTTCAATATTTTTTTCAAATGGTGTGAGAATGCTGGGTCGTCCTCAGTATAAGTGGAAAAATATGATTGAGAATGAGTTACGCGAAAGAAAAGTTGTGATCAAGCGGAATAGAAGAGCATGTATGAAAAATCTAATGATACTGAATGAAGCGAAAGAGGTTTGTAAGGATAGAGTTGAATGGCGAGATGAGAATTAATGTAAAGGATTTCTGCCACCACATATGATGGGAATAGGCATGATGTTATGTATGTATGTAAAAATTAAAGATTTTCTTGCTAGTCTTATAAAAACCTAAAGTTTAAACTTTAATAATTATAGCTTCAGCAGTTTTGATTGTAGAGCGCTCACAACATACTGACGTCATTCAGGGAATGTCAAAAAGTGTATTTCCATTAAAATCTCGAGATCGATTTTTTTCACGATTACAATAGTTAGGTACTTATTGCTTCGTATAAGAAAGTAAAAACCTTACGTAACCTAAACCGATTTGCACTGTAACAAACAGCGGAACCTTGTAAGCTTCAATTTTAATGTAAGAGAGTGGGTTTATTTTGTTTTATTGTGAAAACCATGTCATAATGCCTTTTGTTATAAAATAATGTGAGGAATGCATCTAGAATTATCTAAATCTTGAGTCTTCAATAATTAACACTATAAATAACTGAGAAGAAAGAAAATTCAAAATAAATGAATCTATCTGACGTATCTTGGTACGTATTAATTTATTAAATTACAATTGTTTACAGAACAAAGGGTGCTAGTGTAATTATTCGTTGTATAAGTTGACCAACTACAAAAGAACTAATTATTCAAGCACATTGAGAGTTACCACACTTCATTGTTGAAGCTATGGGTATATACACAAACGCGAGCTTGATTATTTGATTAATGTTACCATAAAGAAACAGAAAAATATGAATGCTACATTCTGCTCATGGATAAAATACTAATTATCTGAAACCAATTTTAATATCAATTTTATTTCAAAACTTCTATAGTGACCCACAAAGAACTTTCTTATAGGTACTTTAACTAAGGTTTTTAATACTTAAAGAAATATAATTATTCATTTTATATAGGACTTATTTTGATTAGAAATTTATTATTTTTCAAATAAATTAAATACCTTACAGAATATATTCTGCAATATTATAATATTATTAATATATCGCTACTCTTTTACTCACTTCTCTCTCAATCTATTTTGTACAATAAATGTCAAATGTTTTAATAATTAGGATAAATAATCTTTATTTAGCATATATACTATTTACAAAAGTTTACAATTAATTTAAATTTACTATACATGAATATAGGATATAACTATAATTTATGCGATTATGAAATATGATATTTGCCTCCTCAACAATAATACTGACACTTGTTCAAGTTCAATCTAAATTACGACCTGCATCAATTTTGTCTTAAACAATTTTGAATTACCTGCTTGTTTAACATCATTATTTAAAACGTTGTAATAATACATATCTTTATTGAAAATCGTATTTTTAGCAGCTGTGGTATTTTTTCTAAACATTATTTCTATTTTGCATTAAATATAAATGTATGTGTAGATAATCTTTTTATTTGAATATTCTGGCATTAGACCTTTTACTATTTTATATATAAACACCATTGCAATTGCATATAGATATTTTTCAGCATTTAACCAATTTACTTCCTCCTGCATGTCTCTTAATCTAGTATACTTATTGTAATTTAATATTATTCTCATTCTCTTATTCTGCAGTTTTTGTAACCTTATAAATTATTTGGTACAATAATTAAAATAAGGTAATAGAGCAAAATTTTAGTATTTACGCTTAAATATTTGCCAATTCTAGCAAAATTTGTACAGGCTTGGTCATTTTTGCAGACTTGTGGTTTTTCCGGAACATTTGTAACACCTGTAGTTATTTACCGATTCCTTCACCTAACATCTTTTTCATCCAATATTTATCTTCATTACTTCTTCAAAAGATTTTTTATAAATTTCAGCGATAACTACATTTTTTTTGTACTTATTAAATTAATCAATATTACACCGGTTGTTTTTGATTTTCATTTTGAGATTTTGCAATATCTTCAACTTCTCGTCTTTATCCACTCCATATATCTTAATCTATGGTTTCCTTTGTTTAACTATGGTTACTTTATTTTGATTTTGTCTAAAAGTATTAGCTCTTACTTTGCTATACGTTTGTATTCTGAAAAAACATATTTTTGCGTACCTGTGCACTTTGGAGTAAGAATGTTCAATTTCATAAGTAACTAAGCAATTCAATTTATTTTCTTCTTTGCACTTGGTTAAGATTTGTGAAAAGTATATTACTTAACTGTAATAAATATTCTATCATTTATGAAATAAAGAATATGCTTGTGTTTCTAGCGAGATATTAAATCACTGTTTAGGGACAAATAATCGTAGGAATGTCATTTTTGTCTTATCTGATTATAACGTTTTTGTTCAAACAAAAGGCAATATCCATTGTAACAGGAAGCGATTAGAATAAGAAATACATAAAAAATGTTTAAACCACAAGTTTACAATACGAGATAGAAGACGACACAACAAAAAAGAAACAGTTTAAATTTAAAAATGGCATATCCCAAAGGTAAAGTTTGTAACGTAGTTTAATGGTAATTTTAAACGAACATTATTCTACCAACAGTTGTTATACTATAACCAGGAAATGTGGTTTCTTAAATGTATTATATTTAAAAAACTATGCACTATCTTAATATCCCAAGTTAATATTAATTACAGAATATTTTAGTTTTTTTCTTTTAACGTAATGTACAAAGTTTTGTGATGTTTCTGTATTGCAGAAATGAGGCCTGCGGTAAGTTGGGACGGTTTATTTGTTCATAATTTGATTATATACTTATAACAGAAAATATATCTTAAATAAATTATCATGTGTCTTCAATAAGTGGCATTTCAGTAGTCCATCTTATTGATATAGACCTTATGTTAAATGATACATCCAGATGATGATAGTTTTTTCGAAGACTTTGAAAACGGTGCAGTTTGCAAGGATAATTATCGGTAAGCTAGGAAAAGGAAATGGATAAAATGCCTCATTTGTGTTTGATAGTTACTAGAAGGAAATACTGCGTTTTGAATGTAACTAGAAGATAGTATACAATGTTTGATTTTCAGTTAATTTAAAATGTATCATTTGAATTTTAATACACGGCCTATCTCATCTATTCCTATAGAAAGGAGTGAGATGGCCGCAGGGATTGATATATTTATTTATTGATACAAATAATATTTAAGCAATTTTGATATACATATAATAGTAATTCCAAAGCTTCTCTGCATAAAATATATATTTTTTGGTAATTATGTATTATTGAATCAAACATCTGCAATGTTTGCACATACGTAGTAATACCTATTACGTATGTACAAGAAAGCATGGATGATAAAAAAAAAAATTTTAAACATTCAAAGGGTGGTCCACCCCTAACATAATAAGTGAACGATATGGATTCGACATACGTTATTTAACTGATTTTGTACGTGTTGCACAACCTGCATTTAAAAAAAAACAAGTATTGGCTTGGCCAATGCTCAGAGCTCGCCTGGGGCGAGCTGTTTAGTATTGGCTGTGCCAATGTCTAAAGTTTGGCATGGTAAGTTTCTGAATAAATAAACAATATATTTATAATGATCAAAGCAACAATTTAATCAACAATGCCATAGTAATCAATCAAGATATCTTTATTCATACCTTGGTTATTATAAAAAGAATACTCTGCGTCGGCGAGCTGTTGCTTAAATTTTGGCATGCCGAATTTCTGTATAAATAACTATTATTGCACTATAATTAAAATAGTAACAATCAAATCAACAACGATATAGTAATCAATCTAAAATATAAAAACTGTCATATGCATTAGTTAAAGTATCGCGCAAGCCGGAAAGAAACAAAAACAGTTCAATTGTTTTTTATTGATTTTAATTTATTTTAAAAACTATTATTTTCATTATTTTTTACGGCTTTCACTTATAACCTGAATAAACATCAAAAAAAATGTAATTCTACGTAGATTTTTTTGGTATAATTAATATTTTTATTAGTGAGTTTAAAAAAAAAATGCATGTTCATTATTTTTTACGGCTTTCAGTTATAATCTGAAAAATGTTTAAATACATTAAATAATTTGGAATTTTACTTAGATTTTTTTGGTATAATTAATATTTTTCTAAGTGCTTTTTAAGGTGTATTTTTTTTGCGGGCTCAATATCTCCTGAAGTACGGCTCCGATTGGATTTAATTTCCTATCGGATCGATTCGGGCCCCTACACAATATATGTGCCAAATTTGATTGAAATCGGTTTGGTACCTTCAGAGGAGTAGAGGCGCAAACTTGTTTTACGACTAGCGAGCGAGCGACCAACATGTTACCAAGTATTTGACATATTTACATTTTCGGAATCAGGGCGATAAATGACGAACTTTTTGTTAAGGAAATTTTTCAATCCGAGAATGTTACAGACAAATTATGCAGACATGCACTTAAGCTCTTCGATACTTCGTACGGCGAGCTAAGAATTGCTGGTTGTGAGACTTTAGGTGGCTATCGAGGGACAAGACTTATGTGTGACGGTGTACAGTAAGCTTACATCTTTCGTGTTATCCGATTATTCATGCAATACTTTTTTTTTTAAAGGTTGCCACTGTATATGAGTCATCTATTTTTATAATAAGAGAGATGCTAAACAAATTTCAGAAAAAAAATATAATAATTCGAATATAATGAGAACAATAGTCTATTTCAGCATGATTTTGTAGCGGGTATTCTTTTAGGAAACAAAGTTGTTAAAAATGGTTCTAACTTCCGGTTAATTCTTTTGTTTTATTTTGCTTTGTAACTCATACATAAGGTCCATTGGCCTTCTTTTTAAACTTCTTTATCAACCCCCTTGATTATTTGTATCATGTTTGCTAATACATAAGTGTCACTTCTGGAGACATAGGAAGCAATATCGAAACTTATCTTGTTACGAAATTTGTAATATTTCATGTTTTATGGTTTTAATTTGGTTTTAATTTATGTGTAAATGTTTCTTTAGACATGGTTGTTCCTTTCCATTTCCATGGCAAATGATTTTACGAGTATTTTTCATTAAATATAAATTTTCGAAATGTGCGTAGCTAAAGCTTTAACGTTTCTCAATTATTTTCTATACATAAATTACAAGTTTATTGTGATTCTTAGAAGTTGCCATCTGAGTTCACTTCTCATGTATCTATATACCAACAGGCTGATAGTTTTAACTATTTAGTATTTTTCAGTTTTGTTCAACGCATTACAATTTACACAATAGCAATTTTATTTACCATAAAAATTATTCTTAAGTGTCTGTACAGTGCGTCACTTTATTTTGATTCAAACTCTTAGTTAAAGCACAGACATAGGATCGTATGTTTGTGGTTAAAGCAACATTTGTAATAGTTATTGGTTGCAGTTTAAAACTGCTTATCATATCTATATATGTACTTACCTTAATATATTATATACATATTAATTTCTATACCCTTATAATTGTAAAGGTAATGTCCTATATAGAATATTAATTCAAATCTGCTTCAACAAAAGAAACAATTATGTTTCTTTTGTTGAAGCAGATTTTTTAGAGACTGATTAAAATCGTAAAAATGCTATGTTAAAATCGTAACCACGACAGTAGTTTTTTTTTTCTTTAATTTAATTATTTTCTAAAAATTATCATTTATCTAAGTTCTTTATTCAAGCTGGTGATAAAAATTGAGAAAAATCCAATATAAAAGTAATTGCTATATTAATTTCTTACATTTTCTGCGCTTATATTGACTATCGAGAATATAAATTAATTAGAAAAAAAAAATCATTGCCTTCACAAACTATTAAAACATTCTTTTATAGCGAAAAGCGTAAAGTAAATATTAGATTATTAAGGTCACACATTTTAAGAGTAAATTAGTCAATATTTACATTTTAATAGACATTTCTAAATGTGAACGTTCTTGGTGTTAAACTTCTTACCGGTGTATGCATTTTTTATCATATTTGTAGAATTATAACCATCAAATATAATTATTATGCAAAAGTAAATAAACATAATTAGCAGAGTGCACCCATGTAATTGATAATATTTCACTTTAAACTTCATATTTTGCAATTTGGCATAGCGAAATGACGAAATATATTAATTTATTTGTTATATGAGATAATAGTTTTAGTATTATGTATTTTCATTTGAAAATTTAATCGTATGTCCATTGCATCTAAATTTATTATTCTACAACATATGATACCAAAAGTTAAATTGCTAAATGCAAAGTTACGGTTATGCGAATTTAGCTGACTAAATGTAATTGTCAATTTATATCTATATATTTATGCTAAGCGTAATATTTTCAACAGTGATACAAATCAAACTTATCCTACTAATAATCATTCAGAAAATTGCGTTCTTCTATGCATAATTCAAATATTCTAATTCTTATACCTTTCAATAAGTTATATAGCAATATAGCTAGCGCATTTTTGTTAATAATATTGATGGCTAAACCATTTACAATCTTTATTCTAATATTGTGTACATATTAGGTACATTAAAATTAGCAATATTTATGTTAACTTTTCTGTATAGTAATTATTCTAGAAAAATGCTGCTTCTAAAGCAGCAAATAAAATGTATTAATTTTCATTTTAAATAGCTGAAATTCATTTTCAATAATCATATATAGTCTATATTTTATGATATATAAAACAGTTAAAGATATACCTACAGATTTGCGATACATGTATAGGTACACACATATGTTTCATAATCACCTTTAACTTATCATAAAAACAGTTATTGTATTCCACAGTTTTTTTAACGTGGAATGTACCAGTAATACCGCTTAACATCTGTCTTCGTAAATCTTTTAATTTCACTTTCGTATATCGACAATAGAGGTTCAATAACCAGTCACCTCAGCATAACCACTACAGGCAGTAATTCTGAGCTAGGATAACAATAAAGCTGAAGAGAGTACAAGATGTGATTTCGTTGTGCCGTAATTAAATCCGTTAGCGTGATAAATACATGTTTCACGAGGAGAAGTTAATAAAAAATCACTTGTATGAACAGATGATCAAAAATAGCAGCGCTTTGATAAGAACATCTGCACAGGTATTGGACATTCTTATACGTTTAGATAGAAAAAGGAAATAATTCTAAATTTTATCGAAATATATCTGCATATCTTTTCTGTAACATTTACGAATTTAAAAAATTCATTTACAGAAATTTATTTCACATCGCCATGATTCCGAAAATACACACACACACACACAAACACATATATATATATATATATATATATATATATATATATATATATATATATATATATATATATATACATTGTGTAGGTGTCCAAATGAATCAGTTCGCATGTTAAATTCCAATAAGTAGCGTACTTCAGGAGTTATTGGACCTCCTTCCTCAACCCCAAAACAAGCCATAAATAGAAAATTACGTGGAATTGCAATTCTTATGGTATGTTTAAAGTCTCAAATAATTTGGGATTTGACATTTAACAAATAGTTTTAGTTTAGGTTAGTAAAATTTGAAAAATGTTGCCGTTTTACCATGTTTCGAGGTGGTAAAATAGCTATTGTAAATGATTCTTAAGTGCGTAACCTCTGTCACCACGTCAAAGTTGGCTCAACATCGACGGAGATCCGGGGGGTGGAGGCACCCACCTACATTGGGACTTCCTTCCTTGCTTCTTTGGTCTCAGCTTGGTAACGATCTTCCTTACACAGACTGTCGTTCTCCTGTTACTTTTAATATAGAATGCATTGTAGTTGGCACAATATGATGGGAATAGGCATGACGTTATGTATGTGTGTATGTATGTATAAAAATATAGATTAATAACAAAACTAATCAAATCCTGAAAAATAAATAGAAATCTAGATTAAAGAATCTGAAAAAACATAGATTAAACAATATAATTACAATACTGAAAAAAATAAAAAATCTGAAAAATTTACAAACTAATAATATTAAACAATTCCTGAAAAAATAGAAATGGTAGATTACAGATTCTGAAAAAATACATATTAATAGTAATATATATTAATAGCAATATCTGAAAAGAAACAGATTATATAAAAATATTCTGAAATAATCATGGATTAAAGAATCAGAACATAACACAGAGGTTAAATAAAAATATTTATAAAATCTTGAAATAAAAGAAATTTTAGATATCATTATCTGAAAAAACAACAAAGGTTAAATAATGTTAAACAAATTCTGAAAAAAATTGAAATCAAAGATTAAACCTGAAAAAAATCTAGATAAATAATATTAATAAACTCCCGAAATAACAAAATGGTACATTAAATATTCTGGAAAAAATACAGATTAATAATAATATTATTTTTAAGAAAATTAACTTCTTCACGATGAAATTCCTCAACGATTTTATAATAATATTAGTTACATCCTGAAAAATCTAAATTATAGATTAAAGATGTAATAAAAATATTAATCAAATTCTATAAAGAATTAGAAATCATAGATTAAAGAATGTATAACAAACATCGGCCATGTATTGGCCCTAAACTTTCTTTTACGTAGTCAGTATCTTTTGTTTTGATAGTATATAAATTAAAATATAAAATGATTAAATTTAAAAGAAAATATTTTCATCATTATGTCCAGTAAAATTGTAAAGTTAGATTATTATCAGATTTCTAAAAAAACATATGTATTTTAGATTTAAAATGTTCGATTCTATAGTAATATACAGAAAATATAATTATTCATTACACATTATTAAAAATTATTATGGCCGGACATTTTTTAGTTTTCAAATGAACTTTAAACCTTACAAAATATTTTCATATAATATTTTAAATTATTTACTAACCTTTGTAACGTTTTTTCACTAAACTTATTTGTGATACTGACAATAAATGTTAAATGTCAAAATATTTGAATAATTAAAACAATTGACATGCATAGTAGATGCGATTTATTATATATAATTCCCCATACCTACGTAACTATGGCAATATCAATAAGATAAGATCTTGTAACTGGTACTTTTTGAAGAAATGTTTCAAGCAAAAGTTGTGCAGAATTTTAATATCTTTCAATGTTATTCTAACTATTTTTACTGCAAGTATAGCCGTTTTGGAGATATTGCAGAAATTGCAAAAAAAGTCTTGAGTAAACATGCACTTCCGGTTTGAATATGCTTTTCAAAAATAGGAGGTTTTCACCCCAGGCATATACAAATCTTAAGTTTAAAGTTTCATAATTTTATCTTCAACAGTGTAGGCTGTAGAGCGCATACACACACACACACACAGACACACACACACACACACAGACACACACACACACACACACACACACACACAGACGTCATTCCAAAAATAGTCAGACTCGAGCCAGGGAAGGTCAAAAGGTGTATTTCCGTTAAAATTTCGAGAATGTTTTTTTTTGTGATAACAAAAAACACAGGTTAAACGGCAATATTGATCAAATAAATTGAAATCAACAAACAAATTATAGATAAAAGATTCTGAAAAAAAAACAAATCATAAGATAAAGATATTGAAAACAAACAGACAGATTAAATAAAAGAAATATTAAGTATTTTAATCTTAACAAAAGAAATAATCAAAATTGTTGAGCCCACGCCCTACTTGCAATAACATTTATAGCATAAACACATAAGCACAATTCTGGCATATAACATCCTGCGATGATAATATATTGGTTTCAAGTATTTTGATACTACGAAATTAAATATATAAATATTAGATATATTAAACGCTAGATTTAAATAAATATATATACTTTAAAGACAAAAAACAAATTTAACCATTTTTATAAAATAAAATTTGCCCAGGAGAGATTCAAGTTGTTATAAGACCCTGTTGTATGCGCCAGTAACATAAACATAAATAAATTTTAAACCAAGTTTCACAATTAAGTACTACCGTGGCAAAATTCCAAATGATAAAAAAAATCCATTTTTGTCGTACATTTTAATTTGAATCGCTGCGATGGTAAAAATATTGTTGCTATAATTGTGATACTACTAAATACACATACACATATTAAATATATTTAACACTAGGATTTAAATAAGTATAGGTATGTACATATTTTGAAGTAGTGAAGAAAATTTTAAAAATATATGTTAATTAAAATGTTGCTGCTGATATTTTAAAAGTTGTTAAATGGAGACCCGCAATCCTGTAACAGCTGTAATAAAGAAAATTTTAAACATAGTTTAAATTATATATACTTACAGATCAGCAAAATCCCGCATAATAAAATTGTTTCTAATTTTTCTTGAATACTTCTAATTTTGTTAGAAATGTCGTGAAATGTCTAAAAAAATATAAATAATAATTAAGGTTGCATTACAGTACCTTAGTTACATACTTCATGAAATGAAATCTTAAAATTTGCTGAAGTGAAATTTGTTGTTCAAATGGGCTGAAGGCTAATTCCAGATACTGTTAATGCAGAACTATAAGTTAAATGTTGAACTTGAGCGAAAAGTTTAACCTATATACATACTTCAATCCGTTGCACGACTTTCCTCTATATAAAATTGCTTCTAACTTAACAATTTTTTTCTGTTTGTCTGTGATGTGGAAGATTCACGGGCGGGGTGTTATTTTTATATCGCGAGCGTACACCTAAACAAAAACCCAAATTAATTTATCTACACTTAGTAATTAAATCAAACTTCATCTTATCAACACTTTTGAGAAGGTTTTTTAAAAAATCCATTTTTTAATTTGCCATTTTGCTTTTATTTATAAAAATTGTGTATACATTTTAATAACGGTGGCTAATAATGATGATTTTATAACGAAACGCTGCTGACTTTTAATTAAAAACCCAGGAATTTGGAATATTTAAACGAGAATTTTATTTTGTATCCCTCCTGGAAAAATATAAATTTCAATGTTGCTATGGATATGCAGTAGATTATTGTAAATTTTTAATCGCATTATTGTAATATAAATCAACAAATGAGATTATAGAATTATGCTTTGTTGTGCAATTAAATCTATCCAATCAGAAACTTTTCCAAATTTACGCGGATTTTTAAA
Source organism: Nebria ingens riversi (assembly GCA_018344505.1). Classification (NCBI taxonomy): domain Eukaryota; kingdom Metazoa; phylum Arthropoda; class Insecta; order Coleoptera; family Carabidae; genus Nebria; species Nebria ingens. The sequence goes on along the minus strand of JADQWA010000279.1, from coordinate 75,642 downwards.
ATGTATTTTGGAATTACAAAATTATTTAATAATAAATTATTTTTCTTTAGCTATGCTTCAACACTTTTAACAAACTTAATAATAATGCTACACTTCTATAAATGTAGTACAACAAAATAAACAAATTATGACGTATTTATCTCATATTATATGAAATTGATGAATAAAACTATTTGCTGGTAAACTGGTTTATTTGCTTCTTTAATATACATAAAGATTGATAGGAAGAGAGAAATTATTAGTAATTAGCTTATCTATTATATATTTTTATAAACAATAACCTCCGCTTACTACTTTTTGTGGTGAAACAAAATATATGAAAAATTGGTCCATTATATGTTTGTACAAATTGCGATAGCTGCGCAATAGAAACGACATAATAAATATATTTTTAAATAACCAGTGCTGGTTTATTTTATACATTGATATTAAGAAAAACCATCAGGTCCGTTTACTTCTAAGAAAATGCGATTCGGCGCTACTGTGTGTATGCGCGAAAAAGAGCATTTTGCAGAAAATGTATAAACTAACAATCTGATGTCGGTAATTGTAGTTTCTATATTGGAATAGCGACAGACTTTTAAAAAAGTAGACAGATTTAAACAGCGCGAATTTTAAAAACTAAAAATATTCTTCATTTTTAAAATCGAAGAAGTCAGAGGTCGATAAGACATATTAAAACATCGGCCATATATTGGCCCTACACTTTCTTTTACGTAGCCAGTATATTTGAATTTGATAGTATATAAATAAAAATATAAAATGTTTAAATTTCAAGAAAATATTTCCATGCATTGTCCAATAAAAGTGTAGTTAGTTTATTGTCAGATTTCCAAAGAAAACATATGTATTTTAGATTTTAAATGTTGGAATTTATAGTAGTATAATGACAATATTATTATTCATTACATATTATTAAAAATTATTATGGCCGGGCATTTTTTAGTTTTCAAATTAACTTTAAACCAGAGAAAATATATATAATATTTTAAATTATTTACTAACCTTTTTAACGGTTTTTCACTAAACTTATATGTGACACTGACAATAAATGTTAAATGTCAAAATATTTGAATATTTAAAACAGTTGACATGCATAGCAGATACTATTTATTATATATAATTTTCCATACCTATGTAACTATGGCAATATAAATAAGATAATAGCAATTTTCTCGTAACTGGTACACTTTTTTGAAGAAATTTTTCAAACAAAAAAGTGTTCAAATCATTAATATCTTTCAATTTTATTCTAACTATTTTTACTGTAAGTGCAGCCGTTACGGAGATATGCAAAAAGTGACTCAAGTAAACTTGCACTTCCGGTTTGAATATGCATTTCAAAAATAAGACGGTTTCCTCTCAGGCATATACAAATCTTAAGTTTAAAGTTTCATAATTTTATCTTCAACGGTGTAGGCTGTAGAGCACACACAGACCCACAGACAGAACACACACACAGACGTCATTCCAAAAATATATCATATATATTCAGCACGTTTGTAGATATTTTTATGTTATTATATAGCCTTTGTACGTATTCTGTGTATTGCCACCAAAATCGTCGTAGATGTGGTTATTCCTTTCAAAACTTTGTTTATTCTTTTTAAAACCTTTTTTGGTGTTCTGGTTGCTCCCTTCATAGCTTTTATAAAACTTTTGTTTATTACCGAATTGGTGACTGCTAAATTGTGGTTTTCCATATTCAGATATTACAAAATCTCTTATTTGACTTGTAATGATTGTATATATTGTTGACAAATGGTTTCAAGTGATTAGATTTAAATTCTTTCGGAATATATGATTTTACATCCTTAAATTTATATCCATTACTTTTTGGTGAATCGATTAGTCATTGGGTTTGAATAGATACGAACGAAAGTTATTAGATTTGACAGAGATGGGTTGCTCAATATTAAAACTATATTGAATGGATTTGATAGTATCTAAATCCAGATTATTTGGTTTGAAACCATATCTTTTTCCAACGTCAATATTACCATTATACCCAAAACGATTTGTAGTGTAAATATTTGCAGTCAAATGGTCACTTTGGAATTGATGTGGTATAATCTTGTTAAAATTGAATGCATTTTGGACATAAGATCCGTGTGAAGCAGCATTCAAAGAAAATAACTAGATTTTTTTGTGTGAGAAGTTGATTTATTTTGATCAGTTTTGATCTCTTGAATTTCAGATTTACCAAAATCCGAGATTTGTGTTTTAAGTTTGAGCCATAACTAATGGTTTTTAAACGAGCCTCGTAATCATACTAATTGGGTGCACATTAATTAAAACCTGCGCTAAGTAATGATTTTAAATCTGTGTTTTCTCCTACATTTGTTTTGGTGTTTCCAATATGAATTGGCCGAAATCCCGATTAGCTGGCAAATAGTGATTGCCGATTAGTTGGAATAAGCTGAACATAATTTTATTGTGATTTAGTAACAGCAGGAACAGGTTGATGTTGAATTCCATTTACATTTACGTACCTTGTTGTTGATTAAATTAATGTTTAAATTCTTCAAGTGAAAGTGTTTGTAGGATGTACGAGGGTAGTTCGGAAAGTTTTCGGCATGACATAGAGATAGCGCAAGTAAGGCCAGATGACTATGCTATTTGCCAAATATCGTCCTTTACATGGTGGCAGCGAAGTTTCAGATGCGTGCGTTAAATTGCTTGTTTGTGGCGAACGAGTAAAACAAATAAGTTTTGCCATTTGCCGCGTTTGTTAATTGTTAACCAAAAACGCATTCGAATAAATATTTCTCAAGAGTGTGACTTATTTAAACGCGATTACGCTGAGTTTCTTCAACGTTTTTATAACAGTAGATGAAACATGGATTCACCATTACACGCCAGAGATGACAAAAAGAATATATAAAAATATCAAATTAAAAGACACCGTCTAAATGTATTAAATTACAAGGTAACTACGTTGAAAAATAAAAATAAATATTCTCAAAAATCAAGTATTTTTTTTGTCAGGTCGAGGACTTTCCGAACTACTCTCGTATACGTTGTTTCCGTGAGGAACATCTTGGGATACAAAACTGGCATCTTGAAATTGATAATTTGGTACTTGTAATTAGCTAATTTGAGAATTTCCATTTCCAAACGACTGTAGTGGAAGATACGCTTCAAATTTGGATGCTGGGTTTTCAACTTTCGAATTGGTAAATAGCTAGCAGAGACGTGTGATACAAGTCTTTCAGTTTGAGAGTCCATAACTGACTTTGTTCCAGCTTCTTGTTGATTATGATTTTTAACAACTTTACTTACAAAACTAGCTAAGTTGGTTCCACTTAATCCAGAATATGCATTGCTATACTCTCCTGCATAGATATCCTACTTGGTTTAAATTAAATCCACTGTATTGCCATTTGTAAGGAGTCTTCTTTACAAAGCACAACTGTTGTAATAGTGCGTAGAAGAACTACAAGCTGTAATAAACATTTCTTTAACATTTTATTATCGTTTAAATTGTAATCGCTACTTACATTTAATGGCTTCATGTTATTGTTTAAAGAAGAGACTGAAGTTATTGACTGATGCCTGTTGAAGAGTTTTTATGGTATTTATAGCAGTGTTACAGTTGTTTCTTTAATTTAATTTACAAATAATCGCTTGACTACTCTTTAGAACGAAATAATAAATTTCGTGTAAAATCATGTTAAGTAATTAGAAAAGTATGTATAACTTAACGAGTTAACATATATGAAATTAGAAACAACATTTTGTATACAATTTAATTTACTTATAAATCAAATAACTATAAATATTTAATATATGCATATTTAATCATGTAAAGTACCTAGTTACAAATTGATCCAACAAAATCAGAAATAGTGTTCTGCAGTTGGAATTGTCGTCTTCTTCATTTCCCAAACTATTTGTTTATTGCTACGTTAAACTCAAAAGTTCTTTGGTTGTTAGTGTCTCTTTATTTAATAATCCTTAATATTTGCTACGTGGGCGTTTACAATGACCATTGCCTGTGCCGTAACGTCTTTTATGTTCCAAATTCCTTATGAAGAAGCTACGTTCCCAGAGAGTTCGTTAATTTCATTCCCTAAACGATAATATTTATCAATAATCCCGTCTCGTGTTTGATAGCACATTTTACGAACCAAATGTATAAAATGTACTGTATATTGTAGTATATGCTTTATGTGATATAACAGTAGAGGTGCCTCTAAATACGCTATAGTCTCGTGCAATTGTATCTTCTCAATTACAAATAGATATGTACTCAGATTTTGGTGAGCAATCACAAACATAAACATCGGCCATGTGTTGGCCCTAAACTTTCTTTTACGTAGTCAGTATATTTTGATTTGATAGTATATAAATTAAAATATAAAATGTTTAAATTTAAAAGAAAATATTTTCATTCATTATTATTCCAGTAAAATTGTGGTAAAGTTAGATTATTGTCAGATTTCTAAAAAAACATATGTATTTTAGATTTAAAATGTTCGATTCTATAGTAATATACAGAAAATATAATTATTCATTACACATTATTAAAAATTATTATGGTCGGACATTTTTTTAGTTTTCAAATGAACTTTAAACCTTACAAAATATTTTCATATAATATTTTAAATTATTTAGTAACCTTTGTAACGTTTTTTCACTAACTTATTTGTGATACTGACAATAAATGTTAAATGTCAAAATATTTGAATATTTAAAACAATTGACATGCATAGTAGATGCGATTTATTATATATACTTTCCCATACCTACGTAACTATGGCAATATCAATAAGATAAGATCTTGTAACTGGTACTTTTTGAAGAAGTGTTTCAAACAAAAGTTATGCAGAATACTACTATCTTTCAATGTTATTCTAACTATTATTACTGCGGTTCGAATATGCTTTTCAAAAATAGGAGGTTTTCCCCCAGGCATATAGAAATCTTAAGTTTAAAGTTTCATAATTTTATCTTCCACAGTGTAGGCTGTAGAGCGCATAAACACACACAGACACACACACACACAGACAGACGTCATTCCAAAAATAGTCAGACTCGATTCAGGGAAGGTCAAAAGGTGTATTTCGTTAAAATTTCGAGTTTTTTTTTTCGTGATTACAATACTTACTTATTACTTCGTAAAAGAAAGTAAAAAGTAGAAATTAAACAAACATCTACACTAATTTTTGGCGTAATTTTAACAATCGAGTTTATATTTTCGATTATATATTTACAGAATACAAATTATGTATTTCGAGGTTTTACATTATATTTAATTTTTGATTTAGAAATTTTTCATTTTAATTAATCCATTTTGATGGTAAATCAAGTATTCATTTTATTTTATGAATAGAATAATCATTAAGTTTTAACGCAAGTAAATTTCAATGTTAGTATCAGGCATATTGCTCGCTTTTCTTACTTTATATCTAGATCGAGCACATAGTAGTACATAGTTATTCATTTGCTCTCAAAATACCAATCGAACATGCCCTAAGTGCAGCAGAAAGCAATTTACAAGACACTGAAAAGGTGAACATGGCACATTCTGCGAAAGTATATCCTCTACAGAGCAAATGTCATTGATGTATACTACTAGCATTGATTTTACTACTATAGATAAACAACTCATATGGAGGATTAGTCTCGCATTTTCTAGTTAATAAT
>JADQWA010000279.1:0-69893 GCA_018344505.1 Nebria ingens riversi | reverse complement strand
GTAAATGAAAGTTTAGGGCCAACAAATGGCCGATGTTTTTGTATTGAGCTTACTCATTTGGACAATATAATTTTTATTTTGTACGGATAGCACCTACACTGTATTTTACGTTCAAGGAAATATTTAATTGTTTTGGTAGGTATATGAACTCTTAAAAATCCGATTCTGACAAACCTCAAAGTACGTGAAAGTATATTATTTATTTATATTTCAATTAATGCTGGTGGCTCAGTTTGTTTATTAAAGCGTTATTAAGAATAGATCCATGCTTGATACGTATGCTGGTGGCTCACATATTTAAACTTAGAAAAGAGACAACTACACAGATTATATTTACCACAGTCCACGGCTATAAATTAATTATCTGTTAATATCTATGTGATTGTGATAACTATATTTGTATACATCTCCTAAATATTTCTCTCAGTATTTTTATAATCATATATGTATCTGTGGCTGAACGACTTAGATTTATCAAGTCGTCCGACCACAATAGTTTATTTCTTCCAATTGTTATGTTTACTTAACGAAACAATCGATTTATAAAATGGAGTTAAAGAATTTTATTGGAAACTGTTAAAACCAAAATTATTCTCCGTTGTTTTATTTTATTAATAAATAAATATTAAAGTTAATCAAGTACGTGAGTTAATTAATGCTTACGTTTATATTTGGGGAATGACAGAAGCACAAAACTATGGCAAATGTGAAAGAAATGAAATATTTCCGAAGAATTTGTGGAATAACAATTCAATCAACCTACCGAATCGTCAAAACGTACTAATAATACAAATTTATTTAAAAATGTTGAACTTTATATTTGTTTGTTATTTCTGGGTAGCAATTAGTAATGATGTATAGGTACTTGATTCTCGAACAACCATATTTAGAATTAATGATAGCCATTTTGTCTTTACTAAAAAAAAAGTAAATGACCTTATTCCCATCGTGGTTGACCAAAATCTGCCCAACTTAACCCTCCATTTAAAATAAATCACATCAAATATTGACTGTGTCAACACAACGACGGGTTACAGTAGGGCATATGCTCAAATGTTTTACATACGTATACGATGTGATGTGAAAACGCTTATTTTCATTATGATAATATGCTAAACATCCATTATCATACGAATATAATACAGCTTGTAACAATACGCGGTATAGGACAGGGATAACCGGATCAGTTACAGTTCTGTGCCGCCGTGACCGACCGTCTTTTCATCAGTTACAGAATTGAGATGTAACCGGTATAGTGTATAATAGAAACCTTCAACTGAAACTTTTATTAAAATGTTTCTGTCAACTTGATTTTTACCGTGTAATCAACAAATTATTATATGACATATAGAGACATATTTACATATTTTAAAATATTTATGTATTTGCTATTGATGTTCAATAACGAAATCGATGGCAAAAATTTCGCATTAGTTACATGAGGGATTAATTAATTGTCAATTGCAAATATACGCGATTAATAAACACACGTTTTCATATACAAATTTTAAAGCTATGGAATGTTATTTGAAATTTGTTACAAATGTAAGTCGCCTATGTATGTACAATATTAAATCATGCGTTTTAAATTTTTAAAAAAATTATGGAAACAAAACTTGTATCAACTATTTGAGTTATATCAACAAAAAAAAACTTAGAATTTGGATATCTGTTTCATTGTCAAAGTCTAGTGCGGCAACTAATTTTTAGTAACTCCAATAATATGTTTGTAACTTCAACAATATTTTTGTCCCTGAAACAAGAATATTGTTGCAATTAGTAAAAATGTTTAGCCGTATCAAATTTGTATTAGCGCAAAATGAGACAGTTAAATTATTAGTTATGGTAAAAAAAATTATATGTTGTAATTCGTTAATTCTAAAACTTAAAAAAATGTTTTACAAGAAAAGATTTTATAAAAACATCGGCCATGTATGGCCCTAAACTTTCTTTTACGTAGTCAGTATATTTTGATTTGATAGTATATAAATTAAAATATAAAATATTTAAATTTCAAGAAACTATTTTCATTCATTATGTTCAATAAAATTGTTAAGTTAGTAGGTATTTTGTCAGATTTCTAAAAAACACATATGTATTTTAGATTTAAAATGTTCGATTCTATAGTAGTACCTATATAGAAAAATTATTATGACCGGACATTTTTTAGTTTTTAAATGAACTTTAAAGCTTACAAAATATTTTCATATACCATTTTAAATTATTGGTAAAAGTGAGTCTTAAGAGAGCCACTGACGTTTGTCAAAAAGAAAAGCTTGACCGCTGAAGGATAGTTCCAGATAGTTCTGCAATTTTCTCCTAACTGGTACACTTTTTGAAGAAATATTTCAAACAAAGTTGTTCAAAATATTAATATCTTTAACTTTAATTATAATTATTTTACTCCGAAGATATGCAAAACGTGACTCAAGTAAACATGCACTTCCGGTTTGAATATGCTTTTCAAAAATAGGTTTTCTTCCCAAGCATATACAAATCTTAAGTTTAAAGTTTCATAACATTATCTTCAACAGTATAGGGTGTAGAGCGTTCACACACACACACAGACGTCATTCCAAAAAACATCAGCCATGTATGGTCCTAAACTTTCTTTTACATAGTCAGTATATTTTGATTTGATAGTATACAAATTAAAATATAAAATGTTTAAATTTCAAGAAAATATTTTAGATTTAAAATGTTCGATTCTATAGTAGTATAAAGGTTTTTGAGCAGGGTGGGGAAAGATCCTTTCGATGAACTATCTGGAATTATGCTTCAGCGGTTATGTGTTGTTTTTTTTTTGCTAAATGTCAACGAGACCTCCTAAGACTCACTTTTACCGAAAGTAATAGCCAGAGTCGATTCACGGAAGGTGAAAAGGTGTATTTCCGTTAAAATCTCGAGATTTTTTTTCATGATTACAATACTTACTTATTACTTCGTAAAAGAAAGCAACAATTTTACTATTTCAAGCTAACGGTCACTATAGATACTAATAATAACATTATACTTCAAGGCATACAAGCAGATCTAATACACTGAATGAAAATAAACATAATATTTTATGTTTCCATTTGAAAAACAGCACTTAAATCTGAAAAACCGAATTAGGTAACAGTCAAATGGTTCCATTTTCTGGTAACGAATGTCCTGCTCTCGATGTCGTGATTGTTTTGTAAACATAAGTGTGCTCCTCCTGTGACTATGGTGCTTGGCTTGCCGGTGCAGTCACTTCACGAATTCTATAGACTAGGCTAAACATTTGTTAGGTGAGGTGCAGGACAACAGGGCTTATTAACACACGGATCACTTGGTTTCACAGTAGCGTGCGTTTTGTTTGAAACCGGCGGGTTCCGAACAGAACACGCGATTATTGATTTGTTCGCTATTCGGTTGGACACATGTGACCTAACCGTGTATGAATTATCTGACGTTCAATTCACTTCAAACTGTCGACACTCCATTCAATATTCTTTCACATTTGTTCTCCATTTTTTCTGTTATCCTTCTTGCGTTTTATTTTCAGATTGAAAATATAGACACTTTTATGGTTTACGTCTTATATTTTAAGAATACATACATTAATTATCGTGCACACAATTGAAATGAGTGAAAATAAAATTTAAAATAAATAAAGAGTAATACTTATCTATTGTAATTGGTCGAAACTCTTGTCCAGTATTAGATAGGTATAGTTAATTTAGACCATTGACCAACTGGTACAAGTTCACCCACTTAAGAGAATATTCTTATATTCTTCGATATTTTGTCATGTAAAATTACATTTCTTGTTGTAAAATATAACAACTTAGTATTAATATTATGCGGTGTAAACAGAAGTTTGCCAGATATAACAATAATTTTTAATAAAAACAAAAGATAATCTCATTTGTTTTAACATTAATATTTACTTTCTATTATATAAAAAACTGAATTTCAAAAATAATTTGGCCATAATTTACCGCAGAAACACGTTTGCACAAACCCGAAATTATTTTAGTCTATTTTGTTTTCTTGTTAAAATATTGATAGGCATAGTTGATATAATTTATAAATATAAATTTGTATACATTCGCTAGGCAAAATAAATAGGATATTTAAAATTTCATTAGCTATTTTCATGTAACTGTTACACTTTTTAAAGAAAATTTTCAAACAAAAGTTTTTACAACCGTTCCAGAGACGTCAATAAACTTGTGCTTCCGGCGCGCGTGTAAGTTCCCTTTTGCGTATTATATTCAATCTGTACCGTATTTCACGAGATATTAAAAAAAAAAGAAGATATTGGTTATATCCGAAAATCGTAAAAATAATGAAAATAATCATTCTAATATAAATTTAAAAAAGGACTGTATTTTTTTGTGGCTTGTGCGATGTTTTGACTAATATGACAGTTAATATCTTAGATTGATTACTATATCGTTGTTTGGTTTTATTGTTACTTTGATACTTTTAACTATAGTGCAATTATTGTTTATTTATACAGAAATTCGCCTTGCCAAACTTGGTTTATAGCATTTGGTTCCAACTATAAATGATATTGTTGCTATGAAAATATATTCCCGCCTATCACTATTAATTTAGTAAGAACAAATTAGAATGGACTTGTTTGTACTACATGTCCATTTTCTAAATTTAAATTGGAAATAATCTGAGATTATAAATAATTTAATGAAATTATTGAAATATGTATATAGATCGATATATTAAATGAGATTCCCTTACAACTAAATCTATTAAGAAGCCCCTATAGCCCAACATCTGTTTAATAAAACACAATTCATTCTCATTCCATCATCATCTATATCTAATCAGAACAACAATTTCCACTTTGTTCTATCCTAAACGTTTCGGCCCGTTCGTTCAATTCAGGCTGATGCCAAGTTATTAAAATTATAAACGATATCCTCTCTATACTATCTCATATATATATATATATATATATATATATATATATATATATATATATATATATATATATATATATATATATGTACGTGCATTGGGGATCATAATGAATGAAAATACGTATAGCGGCACACGCGTTGCCACTAACAAGACCCAGAGTCCGTCAGCAGACAATACACGCAGTGGGCCTAAATAAATACGAGATTTCCCATTGTTGCATGCGCTCGCGTTTAATCATACTGGTACGATAGTATTGATAATTAATAGGAATAATGCCACCCTGATTTAAATGTACCAGAAGAGATATGAATCAAAACTTTATTCCATTATTGCATGAATGAGAAAACAATTTAAATTAATAGAGGAGTTTCTCAAAGCATAATGACACTCAACTAGGGTCTACAGTTTTTAATTAACCAAACTATTATGTTTGAGTTTATTACAACATATTTGTGACAAGTAGGAAATTGGCGGTGGCTATATGTAATATCAAGTTTTATCTAATATAACAAACATCGTATGAACAAACAATGCATGGAGGTTTAAAAAATGGCATATGCTGCGTTATGAGCATGCGCCGATATTGGATAAAATAAAACAAATTAGAATTTACTATTTTCTGCTAATTTATTTGTTATTGTATAAACATTTCCGAATTTGAAGTTTTAATTGGCATTTCAGTTTTTGAGCGTCCTCGAAGCTATATTTTTTCTAGTCTGTATGCCAGTATGCATTGTATTTCAAAAGTATAAACTTGTTAAAAACTGCAATAGCAATTGAGCAAACAAAGGTAGAACTTTACTTGAATCCGTTTTCAGTTCATTCGAAAATGTGGTTATATTGTAAATGAAAGATAATAGCATTGTCTACAATTTTTGGTAGTAACAAGTTCCAGTTTTTTACAGATTTTTGAGTTTTTGTACTACTTCTTTTACACACGCTTCGACTCAAGTAATGAATTATGTTAAACACATAAAAATTGTAAAAATATGGAGAAGGTTATTACGTAGGTCCTAGAAGTATGAAATAAATGACGAATTTCAATCATATTATATATAGTGAAGATATGGCCAAAATTAACTTATTGCCTTGTAAATCTAACTTTTCGTTCAAGGTCATAGCCACCCGTACAATGCAACCTAGAAATAGTTTAAAGTATTCGCCATTGCTTGGTAGAAAGGCATGTGTTCACTACATCAAAGATTTGTTGATATAATGTGCATCAGATTCTAGATATGTCAGTAACTATGTTATTGATGGACAGGTTACAGTAATATGCTAGTGGAAAGCTTATGCTAGCGACCAGTAAGTTTTTAGATTCCTTCTTCAGAAGCTGTTAAAATTATTACAAAATCAATTCTCTCAGCGCGCCATGTTTGTCATGTTAAATTAAAAAAACTTTCTCGTACTTAAATGTAAATCTTTTACTACACGGTCCTGTAAGACGTGTTAAAAAGAGTCTAGGAAACTATCTCCCCTCGGTTGTGAATCGGCGTGTCGTTGGTGAGTTTTGGTCGCCCCCAAAATTGGTTCTCAATCATATCTGGACCCTACGTTCTAATGTGCATTGACGTTCCACAATAATGCGACGTCGTTTTTCCGACAATGAGAAGTTAGAGAGGGGGTAGCAATGCAGCGAAACGCTAGAGGGGTGCCAATATTGATCTATTGCATTCACGCACCACTATGTTACATCATATAACAGTACATATGTATGTAGGTTCGGTTGCTGCAATATTACTAAAACTACACACTGACTGAAACGTTACATATTTGTCTGTTCCTCTATTTGCGTATGCATGTGTGAATATGTGTATGCATACATGAACATGAAATGAGTATGATGTGAGTGGTGCATGTGTTCGTAGCATGGCCAAATGTTGCGTTGGATACAAAACTATCACTGTTGAGTGTTTCTTTTTTATTTATTTTACTTTCTTTTTTATATATATTTTTTTATTTTTTTCGAGTTTAGTTCGAACGTGAAATTGATGTAAATGCATAATGCAAAAAGTTTCATCTATTTGTGTTATGTTTGTTTTACTGTTATTTTTGTAAACATAAATGTATTTTCAAATAATTTTAATTCCAACAGCATCGGTACCTACTGGTATTAAATTGAATATACACCTGCACATTATAATTAAATTGGAATTTAATATGTATCTTTATAGTATTTGTCACCTTGAAAACTTAATTGTTTATTAATTATTTGCAATTAAAATTTTCCAACTGTCGCGAAGCTCATAATATGACAAATATTTCATACAAATGAATAAGGCAATGGAACGCAGTTTATGGTTAACGTGACCAAGGATCATGTTGAAAGTTGAGAAAGTTTTTGTTCAAATTCATATTTTTATTATATCATTTATTTTTTCTTTGGTCAGTATCAAAAATAAAGAATTTATTTTACGTTTTTATTAGGAATAATCTCAACTTTAGTGCAACATTTCCTCATATGTCCGACACGAATAAACTTTAATCGGATATTATTTTGTATTATGTTTTGCTAATAGAATGAAATTGAAAGTATAAATTGATTATTATTTATTGTTTAATGACACAAAAAATAAATTTCATCTACAAATATTATTATGTTTCATTGGTGCATCTCGTTATTAGTCAGAATTATTTAAGTTTTAGTGTTTCTAGAGCTTGAAAAACGTACACGTTGATCATGAATTGCCACGTAATTTGAGTTATTCTACGAAAACATCCGTGATGATTTGATTACTTCAGAATATTATATTTTGTATAAGAGAGACATTCATATTCGCACCCAGTTTCGGATATGGTGCTAAATTATAAAGTAAATCTAGTTTTAAAATTTTATTAAGTTTGTGATCTTCTCGAGCAGAACTAGGTAGTTAAAAACATTTTTTTCACTATAAACTTTTATAAAATCATCTACATTAGTAGGCTTTTTATACAAGGATGTTAAAATCCAGTTCTCAATCAAAATTCTCGTACTGTGGATTACAACGTGGTTTTGCACGATATGTGTACTATGGAAGCTCGCGATAGGTTAGAAGACTAATACCGGTTTCCAGTCCATGCACACAGTATGCAAATGCAATAGACAAAGACGGATCGAGATCGTGAACGTACGTTAGGGTGGGCGCGCACATAGATTCGCATTGTAGGGGTGACCATCCCCCTAGAGCTTTGTTCACATCATGTGCTCTTTGTGTCACCCTCACTCACTCGCTCACTCCCGTTTTGTAAATTTCGTGAGTCACCCCGGGTCACCGAGGGTGCACGGATTTGAATCCGATATATATGGACCTTCCGGCTAGACGCGCGACTACAAATTCTTTCTATAAGTATTACTGGGATGTTACTTCCCATTACTTGCCATAAACTACTCCCTAGGTTTTATATGTGGTCAGTCTGTGTTCAGTATTGCCCTCGGATGTGTACTAACTCGGTAGATATTACCGACGCCAATCAAACTTTTATTTTAAATGTGCCATTCGTCGTAAAGTCCGTCTGATGCAGAACATTTTATGTACAAGATGTAGATTATACTTTGTTTACACAAATTTGTATTACATCTATAGATACAAAAGATAATCTTTAAAAATGTTTGACCAATTTTATTTGAAACGTGGCAAATTATAAGTTGGCAAAATGAATTAATATAGACGATGAATATGGAACGAATGTAGTGTTGCTCCCGGAATAAAAGGATAAATATGAATGAAAATTAGTTGAATGATAGAAAAGTTGTGAGCAAGTTCCAAGTACCTATTTTGAATATAATGGACAAATACGATTGCGATTGGTAAATGCAAACAAAACTTGTGAACAAATTTGATTAGATATATGAATGTAAAAAATCTTTTAAATTGGAACAAATAATTTTTATTTGCATAATATTCTTTGGTTCCGGAGACCGGAAAAGAGATTTGCTCTTACAAAATAGAATATATTTTTGCAATACTGATTGCCTGCGGTGTTGATGTATAATTTCAGTGGCTACTGTAATTATAGCTTGATGTTTGCCTAGTAGGATAATTAAAACACCTTACCATGGAAATATTTAGTATTCTAAAGCGTTAATATCAATATAGGTCAGCAAGTTCCAAAATAATAATAGAATATTGCTACAAAAATTCCATTAATATTTGTTTCTTGTATTAATCACAGTATAAATAAAAACACAAATGTATATAGATTTATTTAATATTATTTTATTATGTTGCCTAATATTACTTTATTGAATTTATTACGATGGACCCGGCTGCCCGAGTTATAGGATAATTAAAATGAATTTTGAATTAATATGAGAAAAATAATGTTATGGTTAAGCTTCGCTAAATTGAAAATGACGTATTTTTTAAATGTACGTTTGAGGTACAAGTTGCTTTTTATGAAAAAAGAAAAAAATATTAAATACTAATTAAATTAACCTATATATTTTTAATTAGCTGTGAAATGAATGTATGTATTGATATTTCTATTTGTCGGTGAAGTAATATAATTGTAAATTGTACTGCACAGATGAGTGTGAAGTAGTGATTTTCGAGTAGGTAGTTAATAAAATTCTGCGCTTGGCTGGACGGGAATTAGTTTTATCTATAATTCTCCAATGAACGAAATGCGACCAACAAAAATCGCAACAAAGTTATCTGAAACGGCCGTTTTGGACATCGCATACTGAATACACATATATCTATGTGTATGCAGTTGTGTGTGTGTGTGTGTAAAGTATAGAGGGCGCTTTCTGTCCATGCATAGAACGTAATTCGAAAACATCAATACGCAAAGCGCACTCCTGTAAAACCCATCAACCTTGCAAATGAATCAAAACAAACAGTGCACCAGTAGTTCGGATGCATGCGTTCAATTATCCGACATACCCAGTCATTTTGCATCTCTTTCGAACTCATAATAGTACATGTTTGATAAGCGTGTGTCGATGCGTAGTGCAGCTTGTGTGCGGCTCGCGGCTCGCCCTAACTACCCCAGTGCAGACCGCTGCCGTATAGACCCCATCCCTCGATCTCCCTGTTCTGGCACCATTACCGAACACACGCTATTCCCCTTTTGTGTGACCGGATCACCCCCAGGGGCTGAAGATTACCCCCATCGAACTCGCCAGTTTCGCGAGTTTAAGTGATTTGATTAGCATATACGGCCATCTATTATTACATTTTATGTATGATGTATACGCATTGTAAAACTTATTTATGTATGTACATAAGTAAAAAAGTAATTAATTGATATCCATCCTATTTACTAGTGTCATAATGTACCATTATATTTAAGGCAGCATATTACGAAAATCATATTCAGCAAACAGGAGTATTAGTATATGCTGAAGAATTATAATTTCGAATTCTTTTTATTATAATTTTAATATAAGAATCACAAATTCAATCTTTACTCGCGAAATCATGAAATATTCCTTTTGCGCTTTCTATTCACCTTCTAATATATCTATGACACCATGTTGTTAGATTTAGAATTAAATTAAAAAAAAACAAAATACCAAAATCAGTATTTAAATGTAGCTGTGCAATTATTCTGATTAGTTTTCATATTGCTTTTGTTTCACAAAGATATTCGAATATGTCACTAGTTATATTATGAAATCATAATTGCAATTCGTATTTAAAAATCATATATTCAAGGTACTTGTAATTTCGATATGTGGATAAATCGGTGTGATTATTTTTATTTATATACTTATTTATTAGAAATTACTTGATAATGCAAAGAAACGAACTCTTAAAAGGTCAAAATAATTATAAGTATATTTGTATCAGAAATTTGAAAATATGACTGTATACTTTTTAGTTAATAAATGATGCCAACGTGAAATCAACATTAACCTAAATTTAATACGGTATTTCTAAGAACTCTTGAATTGATTGAAATCTTAGCATTTTTCAAATTCTCTATAGGTACATACATACATACATACATACATGTATAAGTGAAAACATTTCAATGTGGCAGCCTTGAAATTGAACATTTTCTCCTTGGTTGGAAGTTGTGAAACCAAGTTCTGAAACATCAACAAATGCAACAAAGGCATTTTATTGCCCTTGACTTTGTGACCGGTAGCATAACCTACTTTCTAAGCAGCTTTACAACCTGCTTACCCTTGTTGTACCCAAAATTTAGGTTTATGGTGGCCAGACGTTTGGCCAGCATGACCTAGTGAAATAGAAATGTTCAACTATACGCCAAATCTAAGGCAAATTACTATATGACCGGCGTAAACACATAAATCTATCTAAAGTTTCGTTTTCTCTGAGAAGACAGCCACGTTCTATTTGCATGGTATGGATGAACATATTTAAAATTATAGGTAATTTCATTGCAAGTAGCTGGCTTGTGTTTACATTTTGCCAAATTTTACTACACTGCAAACTGTTTTATATAGATATAGAAAGTATTTGGGTATACATTTTATTAGGATGAATTACTCAGAAGTTGCTTCTGCGAAGTAATCTTTTAATAGCCCCTCGTATTGAGGCCTACTTGTAAATAGGCAGTAATAATATCGATAATCAAATGTTGTCAGATTATGAATTACTGCGCATTTTATAATATATTTCAAAATGGACCAACAAAGAATGACTTTCATTTCGATAGTTTTCCAATAACACGTATTATTAAAAAAATACAAACTGATGAGATTTGTTCGTTTCAAATTTAAAAAATTCAAGTAGTATTACAGACAACGGATTAAATTAGTTTTTGTATGTATATAATCGAAATGAACTATTATTTTTGCAATTTTTCTAAGAGTCTTTGGTAATGATTTACCCAAAGACTTAAATCAATATCATCATGGCAAATAGAAAATTTTATTCAACCGAGCATAATTTCAATGACATAATTGTAATTTGTCCGTACCAAAATTTACACAAGCATATAACTGCTGTTATATAAAGCATATGTTCATTTTGATGTTAATATGATTATTCTTTGTTATTTCATGACACTAGAAAGAAGAGCAAAAAATAGTAAAATTTTTATAATCTGTTACCATAACAATTGAGTTCGTTTCATTAGAAAATTGTCTTTTAATCTACTTTGTAAGCTTCGAATATTTTTCAATTCAGTTGAAACTTTGTAATGGTGATTTTCAAAACGTTTGCAATTGTTTGAAATTTAATAAAACCATTGCTTTAAAATCGATATTAATGTCACGACAGAGATAAATAATATGCATTTTACCACCAATAGTTCTTGTAAAAACTAAAAATATTGATTGTCAATAACATTAAGAAGTCATATTCTAGTAACCATTTATGTTTCAATACGAAATTCTTATTTCGTACGTCAACAAAACGCATTGTATTTGACAAAACAGACATTTTGAAAGTGCCGACGTAGGTCTGTCGCGTGTACAATCCATTTTGCACAGGCAATGTCGTAAACTGTCGTCCAGAAAGTGGGACAACCAGTGGCAAAGTTTATTATACCAGTGTGGGGGCTTCCAACTTAACAAATTCCCCGTATGATGGCTGGACGCAGTAGGACACTGAGAAGATGACAGGCCCGAAATGCAATAATCCTACTGGCGTGTGTCTCATTAGCTTTTGTAACAGGTAAATATTTATATTCGTAATGCTTGCAACTGGATAGCGAGTACGAAATAATGACAATAGAATTACTGTAATTTTATAGTAGCCGGTTAAGATTAAACAATATTGATTTGAAATATTACCGCCTAGCTTAAGAATTGTGCAAAAGAATTGAGAGTTGGTTGGCGGTACTTACGGTTTCTTAATATTCTCCGGTATAAAATGTTGTTACAAGTGCATGCCAAACATTAAGCTTATTAAAAGAATATATTTAAGTTATAAGAATGTAATCCATAATTAACTGTTTCTAAATCTGTAGGTTATAACCGCAAAATAAGTAAATAGATTACGTATTTACAAATTTGGAAATTCTAATGCAATAGTAACTAATTTATATAAATTTCGCATAATTTTTACTGTCTTATACGAAGTATAAGTTAGTTTAGCAATCATGATAGTTTTAGCTCTGAAACCAAAACTGCCAATGCTATAATTATGAAACTCAATTCATTTTTAGGCGGTTTCGGCGATGCACATACTCAAAATGAAAGATATTAATATTATGTATAGCTTTTGTTTGAAAAGTTTCTTCATAAATTGTACCGGTTAAAAGAAAATTGCTACTGAAATTCTTAAATTTCTTATTTATGTTTCCTTGGATACGTAGGTATGCACAACTTTTGTTTAACAATTTTTTTCAAAAATTCTACCGATTAGAAGATAATTGATATTTAATATTTTAATTTCTTTATTTATGTTGCCATGGTTATGTAGGTATAGGAAATTATAGTCATGATAAATAGATTTAGTTTAATAGTGTTTCTAAAGTTAGTAAAATATTAAAAATAATATATTTAGGGCCGGTATTATAAACAATTTAATCTATCATAAAAATGTATTCCTCAGTTAAAATAAACAATATCGAATCACTTTTGAGAAAATATCATTGCTGTCAATTTATTTTTAAATTTAGTTGCCAAGTAAATTATAATGGTAGATTAAATTGTTTATAAGACCGGGCCTTAAATATTTTGTTAGGTCTCTAGTAAATTTGCAGCGTAAAAAACGTCCGACCATAATCATTTCTAATACAACGTAATGCATAATTTTATTTTCTTGAATTTTAAAATTTTAATATTTTAATATCCTTCCTACCTAAGCAGAATATAACTACTACGTATAACAAAGTCCAGTGCAAGACACTGCAGATGTTTTTATTTAGCAATTGCTTTTGAGATTATAGAATTTAAATGTTGTATTTTCATTTGTTCTATATTAACTAGAGAGTTGTAACAATCAGGGATGTCATTACATGTTGATGTAAAACAATAATTTGACAATTAAATAAACAATGGATAAAATCAAGTATAAGGTTCTCCAATTTTCTTTTTTTTTAGCAGACATTGGCACATTTCAGAAGTGAAACTCTTTTCAAACGTATGAAAACAAGCATGAAATACCAAATTGCTTAATTTCAAAGCTTCTCTTTGAAAAAAGTTTTTTCATCTATGTATATTATCATTTCAATTTCTTAGTAAACATGACAGTATACCATCTTAACCCAACCGTGGTTAAAAAGTCTTTGCTTTATGATGCCCAGTCGGATAGAAAAAACGGGAGAAAAAATCTTTTTGTTATTTCGTTTAAAAAACCTTCCAATATGTACCCATAAATGGGTACACTATAAATATTTACACGGCTTGCCTTTAAAAGTGTTTATTGCGATACCTACTTCCTGGTTGCAATTATGTTTTAAAAAATCAATCGTCACCAGTTGCGTTTCATTGTTATGAACGCATTTTGTTAGATGAAAAGGTTGAAACGATATTGATAAAGACAAAGTTTTTTTTGTTCCTGTATTTTTTAGAGTTGATCTAACAGTTTTTAAATTTGTTTATGGAAACCTTTTATGGCACCGAGGTATTATTTTTAACATTTTCAAACTTCATCGGTATCTTCAAATAAAATAGCTTGCGAAGACCTTTTCAACCAATTGCGTCAACGTTAGTCGCATATATATATATATATATATATATATATATATATATATATATATATATATATATATATATAATATATATATATATATATATATATATATATATATATATATATATATATATATATATATATATATATATATATATATATATATATATATATATATATATATATATATATATATATATATATATATATGTATATATATATATATATATATGTATATATATATATATATATATATATATATATATATGTATATATATATATATATATATATATATATATATATATATATATATATATATATGTTTATACCGACACTGATCGCTTCTTTGGCTCCACTTAAGCCATACTAGAATAAATCACTCAATATGTTGTTCTAACTTCTAAGTAAGCTCATACGTTATGTTATAAATGTTAATGTTTCACAATAATAGTTTTAATTTCATTAACAAAGAGAGATGTAAAAAGTTCATCTATTTACATATTTAACAATCGGCATACGAGCATATTAAATTTTAAAAAATATATTGACTGATGCCAAAGAAATAAACTGTGACTGATTTTCTGCAATCAAGTAATCAAATCCCGTGTTATAAAATGTTATTTCTGATTTGCTTGAGAATCCGAACATGAAAAGCTTTAGAAAGTTTTAGTAATTCCATTTCGACAAATGTATTGCCGATGAATAGTAACAGTAGCTGTTAGTGACCACTAGAACCACTTTATTCAAAATATAATAAAAATTGGAAAGTATTCAATTTTCTAAAATTATATTCTGTAATATAATTTTGCCGACAGAGCAATACACCGACATCGGTGAAAGGTAGAATAGCTATACTTTCATGTCCTCATAAAAACTATCCGAAAATTTTATGAACAACCATTGTAAAATTATAAAATTATCGGATAGACGGTGCTTTCATGAATATATAAAAATATTGAACGGTCACCGTCTTAGTCACAGGCAAAACCTCTAGGTCATATCGTGGTTTTCCCTAGCCACAGTAAGCTGTAAAAGAAATGTCCCAACGCCGTATCGGTATGGTAGATTTCTACAACAGTACAACCGCTCCCCGTTCCAAAATATAATTTTATGAATTTATTATTGCAAAAGGTTATCTCACCGGTTTTACAATCCACCAAATTAAATCACAACTTTATTTATAAGTATAGAAATGTTTTGTGTTATTGTTTGTCCGCTTGTAGCTGGTGCTTGAAATGTTGTTACTATACCAGAGTTGTTGTGGAGAAAAGGATTTTTACTACATTCTTTTATTATTTTGGTAAATATTCGACATCGGATGTAAATAACTTTGAATTATTTTACTAGTGGTTTTAGCTTTTATTACTTGGAAGAAAGTTAACATATTTTTATGAAGCTAAACCTTTAAGTCGTCAACCTTTTACAAATTATTTCATCCTGGAATTAAAAGATGAAAATTTAATATGCAAGTTATATTTTAACAATCAAAAATGACCAACATACCATTTTTATTTAAAAAATGTCTATGACCTTTTATTAAAATATAATTTTCATAAGCAATCGAATTCGTTAAGAAATGGAATGAAGTCGAATTGCTTAGCATCGTTTCAACTAGTTTTTAATTAAATATGAATATACATTCTTCTCATTTAATGTTTTTTTTTTTACAAATTCATTCGTCGTAATTATAAAAATATATTGTAAATCTTTTTTGATTTTAGAAATTTTGATATTTTGCAAAGCATATCTTTGGCTTTAAAATGTTTGTTAGTTATTAATTTGTGAATCGGAAATGTATGTCGGTAACATGATGTTCTTTTACATGAGATCAAAAATCTGTTATTTTCTCAGCGATTTAGTGACAAAATGTTAGCTTTAAAGACTAAAAGCGAATGTAGGAGCCAATTCTTCTGAGAACATCATTTAATTGAACACACTTCATGATAGTTCTTGAGAACAATCGCCTAGCATTATTACCCATAGCCATCTCCGATCCCTCACTAACATTCGCACATTAAATTCTACTTATGTTCTACGTGAGCGAAAACGTATATAGTCCGACGTGATAGTAATAGTGCGTTTAGACCGAAGCAAAGTGGAATGGGTGAGTCTGTGATACCTTGATTGCCGTAAGATCCTCTATAAATGGAGAGTAATATTCACTTTGTAACTTAATTAGCGAAGTTGTGAGGGTCGCGAAGCCCTTAAGGCGCTTTATAGACGTTCGTTCTCTCACACTGCTTTATGTCTATGTGTAAGTGTGTGTCGTTTATTCGGACATATATATACCGTGCGACGAACGAAGACGGAGGCAATGATGATTGCCATAGTCGTATCGCGAACACACTTAATGCATTTCTATTAAATTGTCAGTAACGGCTCGTGATTGTGTTGGTTAGGATAATAACTGCCTATATGAAAATAAAGTTTAACAGCCAAGAGAAAGAATATTTATATGTAAATGCACACATGGATTTGGTTAGTTATCACAGTTTGATAAAACAAAGAGACCAACATTAAATCATACTATCTTTTATTTACGAAAAGACAATTGGCAATCTTTGTTTATTTAAGGACCCTCAGATAGTAATATAGTAGAAGAAGTAAATAAAATATATACCTGAAATTTAAATAATAGTCGAAGCAAAAATTTATTTATAAAATTTGTATATTGTTTTATTATTTTTCGATTTTGATAAGTGTGAAACGTGACGACATTATAACTTTGTATAATCTGATTGTCCATTGTCTCAGGATAATTAAAGAACTATAATAACTAGTATGCAAGCAGTGTAGCAATTTATTCTATCCTACAGGATACATCTATATAAAATCGATGAACTTACTTCTTAAATCAAAACAAAAACAAACAATATAAAACATCAATAGGGTGCTGGTGCACCACATACTATATACGCTAGTGATTGTCAATCACAGCGGTCGAGGTACAGTGAGCGAATGCACGATAGTAGCGCTCATGTATTCGGTGGGCTGCCGGTTAACCTGTCCAATATACACCGTACCTTAACGGACCGTGGCCAAATGTTCGGTCATGTCGCCAACGAAGAGCGGACCGGAGTTGAGAAGTGAGAGGGTTGTTTAACGTCACGCGGTGTCGGTAATTGGTGAGCACGAAGGGAAATTGCTCTCGTGCCGTTTCCGTGACTTAATGAGCGTCGCCGATGGCCGCGGGTCCTTCCTTACCGACCCGGTTGAACGGACCATCCTCCCCATATATGCGATGTCACACATCGCCGAACGATGTGGACATTTCGGGAATGAGTGGAACGTTAAATGTCCGGTTCGGGTAATTGTTCAATTTTTAATTTGTGTTTGTGATGTGCTATTTTCGAATTGCTCCACACACTCCATGATGCATATCTATCTATCTATCTATCAGCTCATCAGTTGTTGAAAAACATATAATGCATTTATTCTTTCCATAATCGCATACCACTGCATATTTAAGTACCATATTAGCTCGACGTACGTAGTAGATAGTAGAATTTGCCTACATATTTTGTCTGTAGAATTCTAGAAAGCAAAACAATTATTTCAGAGAAATTTATTTCACATCACCCTCACACCAACAATGTAAATATGTTATATTCTAGGATAACATGGTGGTCGCTCGGTCACTCGTTAATGGTAAGACCAAAAATTGTTAAGCAATGGAAATGTTTTTTTATTTTAAATTTCTTTTTATACACTGTGCTTGCCGTAACTTATATGTTTCAAATTTTTGTTAATTCTGAAAATTATAAAACATAATAAAATTGTCCCCCTTTAAATAGCAGTTCATTTCTTCATTCCGTTGACAATGATTTAAAAATTAAATTAAAAAAATATATATATTAACAAGTAATCAATTGTCTTTGTCATTTCATCAGATATAATTATTGACTGGCATGTTCGTTATGACAAAATGAAATCAGTGATCAGTAATAGATAATAAATTCAACTTGTTGATTTTAATTCAGAGCACGTAGCATGAAGTGAGTTATTTGCAAATGGAAAAATGTAAATATTCCAACCACGGACTCGCCTCAAGCAGACTCGAGGGTTTTACCAGCAAACCGGGCTCATTGTGATAAGTAGAAAACAACCTAATTCGCTTATATAGCACCTTACCAACCCCCAACATTGAAGATGAAGTCATCGGCTTGCGTTTGTTGCGGAATACAGATTTCATTTCAAACGAAAATCGATTTACAATCTTTATTTGAATTCTTTTCTGCAATAATAAGAAAATGTTTCTAATTTAAATTTATTTAAATATGTTCAAGCTCCTACTGATATGATCCATATTATCGCATAGGTATTCTTGTTACTTTAATTACGGCGTTGTAAAATAGAAAATATTACTACCGGAAGTAGTATTTTGCGTAGCCATTTTCTGCGTTTGTCTATTTTAAGAAAAACTATATCAAATAAATGAAAAATGTTGGAATAATTTCGGTAACTATTCGAAAATGAGATGAATTATTTATCGTTAGGATTACTATCGTTAACGTGTAAACATAACGTTAGTTTTATATAAAATTTTAAACTTATAACAAATACTATCTTATTTTAACTCTCATTTCCATTGTTAAGAAGTGACTATGCACATTGCAGTGTAACAGGAGCAAATCTTTTTAATCTTTCGTAAACCAACCATACATAGTCTTGTCCTAACCTATAGAAATTAAACAGCACCTTACTTTACTAAACTAGCTCGTACTACTCGTAGTACATATCACCCAATCAATCATTGTTTAAAGTACTTTTATGTAACCTAAACCTAGCTATACTCTAACATAACCGAAGCTAATATGATTTAAATTTAAGTCTATACTTGCAGAATCTTGATAAGCCGAATTTTTCCTCTACATAATCAAATTTTACCAAGTGTAGGTCTACCTATAATAATTAATAAGTTAATAAAACTTAGTCCAACTGTATCTAAATTGAACTGATATTTGTTTAAGATGCGTATATAAAAATTTTCAAAATGGAGATAATCAATTCTTAAATAAAATAAAATACAAATGAAATGTTCCACCTTCTGATTATCTCGTAAATAAGCCAAAACATTTTAAAATACGTTAAACATTCTTGAGTTGTACGATCGTGATTTGTAGTCGATCGGGGGAAATAAACCAGGTTTTTAGTTGCCGACAATAATGCAACAGCTCCCCATTTCGTTTTCAAAGAAGTCGAGAGATTAAAGCTTCCGGCATCGAGTACAGAAGAGGAGAACGATTCGACGAAAACTCCACTGAAAACAGAACCACTTAAAATTCTGCGGTTGGTTCGGGAACTACTAATTGGATTAAGCGAGCCGAGGAAAGAAACCCCTTAAGAAGTCAGCGGTTGTTACCCAACTCTTTCAAGTGTTAAGTGACTAATTTGTTAAACAAGCATTTTATCCGGCTCGGCTATCTTTAACAGCTATATAACATTTTGACAGACAGACGCTTACTTTGTGTTCTTATTTCTTCTTCTACCGTCTTCTGCTTTACGCTGATTTATTCCATTTTAACGACGTCAAATGTATTATGTATTCGAAATTGATCGATTTCGTTCATATAATTGAATATTTTATATCTGCATGTGTTTTCTAAATAACATCATCTTTATATTGATTATATATTACTTTCGTATCTTTGATTTACACTCTGTGCACAAATGGATATGTTGAACACTGGTTTTCGTTACCATAAAATTAGAAATTAATAAAAAACCGCGTTATTGCTGGATCTTCACCAGTTGTTTAAAGATTAAAATTTACTTTCATGTGTTATAGAAGAACACTAACAAAGGATCGTAACTACAACTAAATTATTCTAGTAAATTAAACAATGCACAGAGGTGGATAATCGAACTATACCAGTTAAGTATCTAGGAGTGCAGATTCACAAGCGCAGTCCCGGACCGAGACTAGAGGTAAGTGATAAAAAGTCATATAAAACTGCCGCCCAAGCAACCGGCAGAGATATTTAACCGGCGGGATTCAAACTCAGACCAGGACAATCCCTACACCGACCATAAAGTAAATCCAAGATATTGGTAAACCGCGTTGGCTGCTGCTGTAGCGCTCATAGCCCGGCTAAGCTTTTATTTCACTCGTTCCACTATTTTAAAATCCCTCAGATAACGTGGCTATACAGTGCGCAGTTCTCCACCCAGTCCTATAACCTTTGCTATCTGCCGATATATAACGGTAAAGAAGATACTTATATTATCGTCGACGGTGAATCACGATTTACCTAAACCCATATAGTTTTATCACACATAAAACTGATGGATTGATTGAATTTCTTGAATTATTATAGTTTACATTTCAAATAAATGTATCCATCTATTTTTAAATTGTTGATTTTATATATTTATATACGTTGTCTATCTATAATCTAAATATCATACAGAATAAAAATGCGGGTTGTTTATTAGCAAAGTGTATCTGCCCAATTGTATTCGGATAATGCCATTGGTTTTATCTAATTACTTTTATATTTATTATAATTAAAATATTTCTAAAAATGTCATCTTTTAATTTGAAACGGTACATAAAAATTTTACCTTGAAACCTAGTATTCTAAAAACTTTCACCAAAAAAGGGTTACACAATATCTAAAAATAATAAGTTTATGATACAGTAATAAACAAAAAAAATACCACTTTCACTGTACTTCAAAAGGGTTAAAAAAAACATGTTGTTCCTTATTTTAAAAGCGAATACAAGTGAAAGGAAAGTTTTTGCTGGTCGAATTTCTAACGGTAATATTTATGATCTTGAGCGATATTTTCGACCTACAACGGTACCATTTACATTTATTTGGGGTATTTTATATTGATGTATGTACTAAAAAGATTTTGAAGTTTTACGAAAACGGACGGTACATATAACGGATATTTTATTTTTAATTCTATTCGGCATCCTTGTGAACATTGTAAAAAATAATTTACATTTTTTGCTCTAATATTTTTGTTTGTCCAATTTTTGTGTAATGCACCAATAAGGAAAAGGTCTCCATAAAAAGAATTGGTTTATTTAAGCCTCGTATACAATTACGGTAAAAATTGTAAAACATTATTTACATTCTTGCTTTAATATTTTTGTCTGGCCGATTTTTGTGTGATAAATAGTTTTTACAATATAAAAGTACATAGAATAAATTGGTTTAGTATTCTTATTTCATTTAATATGAAATATATGCTATTGTATATTTGAATTTATTGCAATTATTTAATTCAAATCTAAGAACTATCGAATGTATATAAACCTTGTCACAAATCACTATGAAAACTATTGATAAAACGGCTCTTTGTTATACTCTTCACGTTTATACAATTTATATAAGACGGACATAGAATACATATGACTAATATTAAGTTATACAATGATGGTGTAAGTCTTTGGTAATGGTATTTCTAGAATACATATCAATACTTAAGAAATGATTTTTTCAAGTTAGATAGATTGTATATGTTTGAAAAGAAAATATAAGCTAGTGAAACTGATGAGCTCATACATTTTTATAAACCTTGAAACGTCCTCTTAAAGCTACATTGATGCAAACAGTGTAGAACTTTAGATTTAAGGTTAAAAAGGGTAAAAACTATAAAAATCAAAAGCCGAGCGCGTGTTAGCTATAGAAGAGGGAGGAAATGAGGCTAGCGGCTCGCAAAGCAAGCTCCAGGAATGAGTGTTATGGCTCGAGATAAGCGGCGCATATAATCCTTATCACGGGTAGTTGACCTTGGGGCAGGAGCAATTTCAATCGCACTTTTAGTGTTGCTAGCGTTGGTGACCGGGCGAGTTGAGCGCGGTAAACTCGGGGACGGCTTACGGTCAGCGCTGCGGCTGGACCCGGCACGGAGGTGGCATTGCGGCGGTCGTTTCGATTAGCCCCAAGTTTGAGATGTTACGGTACCCGAATATACCGGGATAAGATGGAATATTTGTGGTACTCCCTTCGGTCAATTCTACCATCTACACTATACTGTTACATTGTTCTCTATATTTGTGCTACAGCTCAATGGCTCAATCCTATTTTGTTCCCTAATGAAAATCGTGATGTTGGGAAATGTTTCGTTAAATTTGGATTTGCAGTCACGATACACGTTAATTTCGAGCGTTGTTTTTACTTTTGATATTCATTTCAATTCAACTTTTGATTAATTATTTCGCCTCCGAATAAAATCCTGGCTTAACAATTTGCCAGATACGTCATTTAATTGCCTAAGTGTCAACAGCTTATTCTTTTTTTTTTGATATTTATCCGGAAGTTAAGCATTTTCAATCTTGTACCAATTCGTATTAAAAACAATATAAGTAAAGACCTCGCCACAAACCCCTATTGAAACTACCGATAAAGCAACTGTTATTTATATTGATATTTTAACTCAGTTGTTACTTTCTTTTACGAAGTAATAAGTAAGTATTATAATCACGAAAAAAAAATTCTCGAAATTTTAACGGAAATGCACCTTTTGACCTTCCCTGAATCGAGTCTGACTATTTTTGGAATGACGTCTGTGTGTGTGTGTGTGTGTGTGTGTTTGTGTCTGTGTGTGTGTGTGTGTGTGTGTGTGTGTGTGTGTGTGTGTGTCTGCGTGTATGCGCTCTACAGCCTACACCGTTGAAGATAAAATTATGAAACTTTAAACTTAAGATTTGTTATGCCTACGGCGAAAACTTTCTATTTTTGAAAAGCATATTCAAACCGGAAGTGCATGTTTACTTAAGACTTGTTTTGCAATTTCTGCAATATCTCTGAAACGGCTATACTTGCAGTAAAAATAGTTAGAATAACATTGAAAGATATTAGTATTCTGCACAAGTTTTGTTTGAAACATTTCTTCAAAAAGTACCAGTTACAAGATCTTATCTTATTGATATTGCCATAGTTACGTAGGTATGGGAAATTATATATAATAAATCGTATCTACTATACATGTCAATTGTTTTAAATATTCAAATATTTTGACATTTAACATTTATTGTCAGTTTCACAAATAAGTTTAGTGAAAGAACGTTACAAAGGTTAGTAAATAATTTAAAATATTATATGAACATATTTTGTAAGGTTTAAAGTTCATTTGAAAATTAAAAAATGTCCAGTCATAATAATTTTTAATAATGTATAATGAATAATTATATTTTCTGTATATTACTATAGAATCGAACATTTTAAATCTAAAATACATATGTTTTTTTAGAAATCTGACAATAATCTAACTTTACCACAATTTTACAGGACATAAGAATGAAAATATTTTCTTTTAAATTTAAACATTTTATATTTTAATTTATATAATATTAAATCAAAATATACTGACTACGTGAAAGAAAGTTTAGGGCCAATACACACACATACATGGCCGATGTTTTATATTTATTGGATGAAAAGGGGGTTGAAAACGTCTTGATTCCATAACATTCTTTATTGAAAAATATATTCGATCGGTTTCGCCTTATTAATTACCCATCATCAGGTAACTGGGGAGAACTTAAAATTTGGCGACTATAGCATTCTTTCTCTTACAAATACGCCAATTCTTCATTTCTCCCCGGTTACCTGATGATAGTTAATTAATTAGTCGTATATATTTTTCAATAAAGAACGTTGTGGAATCAAGACAATTTAAACCTCCTTTTTCTTTCCACTATTATTTATCGTCTTTACACTTATATAATTTGTATGAAAAAGAAAAAATATATTAAATAAACAGCGGTGACGTAAATCTTTATTTTGTCTATTTATTCTATAATTATAATCATTCACTTCTACTGTACGAAATAACAAAATTGCAACTCTTGATTGCGCCTATGTTCTAATTACTCGCGGCTATTTTAATTTTGATAGCTACAGTTTAGGTATTCAAACAATTAATCCACTATACCGAAAATTATGTTTTGGTTTATATAAAAAACAGTCGAACTTCTTTTATAAGAGAATTTAATGGTCACACAACTCTTAAAAGAAACCGATATTAGGCGAAATATTTTATAAATACTTATATTAACTATAATTGAATACTCTGCTTGTCCATATAAAAAATTAAATAGGCTGATGGTAAGTTTTTCTTGAGGAATACAAATAATACAACATGCTATGTGTAGAAATACAGTGGTTACTTATAAATTTAAAATATTTGGTTCGGCTAGTTTGAAGTAAGCTTACAGTCTATTCACCGGTAAACGATTGCTCTCTTCTTTTTTCTATTAAATCGCAAAACCGCTTTCTTATACGGTGAAATAAATATGTTAATTCGTGTCTCTAACAAAAAGTTTTCAAATCAATTGTGTATTCGATCTTAGTGGCGTAGGTAACAATCAAAATGAAAATTACGTTTGAAAAAGGGAAATGGCAGTATTATGGTGAACCATCAGGCTCGTTTAGAAAAACAACGTGCCTTGCAAATGAAAATAAAACAGGCATTGGCTTCGCCAATGATCAGAGCTTGCCTACGGCGAGCTATTTAGCATTGGAATAGCCAATGCCTAAAGTTTGGCATAGCGAGTTTCTGAATAAATAAACAATATATTTATAGCGATCAAAGCAACCATTAAACCAACAATGGCATGGTAATTAATCAAAGATATCTTTATTCATACCTTGGTTATTATAAAAAATATACTTGGCGTCGCCGAGCTGTTGCCTAAACTTTGGCATGTCGAATTTCTGTATAAATAACTATTATTGCACAATAATTAAAATAATCGAAGAAGCAATCAAATCAACAACGATATAGTAATCAATTTAAAATATCAACTGTCATATGCATTAGTTACAGTATCGCGCAATCCGGAAAAAAACAAAAACAGTTCAATTGTTTTTTTATTGATTTTATTTATTTTCAAAATTATGATTTTCCTTATTTTTTTACGGCTTTCAGTTATAACTTGAATAAACTTTAAATACATAAAAAAAATTGTAATTTTACGTAGATTTGTTGTATAATTAATATTTTTATAACTGATTTATTTTAAAAAATTATCATGTTCATTATTTTTTTACGGCTTTCAGTTATAATATATAAAATGTTTAAATACATCAAATAATTTGGAAAATTACGTAAATTTTTTTGGTATAACTATTATTTTTTTAAATGCTTTTTAAGGTGTATTTTTTTTGCGTGCCCAATATCTCCTGAAGTACGACTCTGATTGGATTTAATTTACGAGCGGATGGAATTGGGCCCTTACACAATATGTGTGCCAAATTTGGCTGAGATCGGTTTAGTATCTTCAGAGGAGATGAGGTCTTACGACTAGCGAGCGAGCGATGTTACCAAGTATTTGAGATATTTACATTTTCGCCATCAAGGCGAAAAATTACGAACTTTTTGTTAAGTACATTTTTCAATCCGAGAATAATACAGACTAATTATGCTGACAAACACTTAAGCTCTTTGGTACTACGTACGGCGAGCTAAAAGTACTATTCGATGTGTATTTGCATAAAAAATGTCTAGTAAAAATGTCATTTATTTTGATCTTGTATTAATGGAGAAAAAATAAAACTATGAAAAAGTGCCTATTTTGGGGGTTTTTATTTTTTAATAAATAAATAAAATCAATAAAAAAACAATTGAGCTGTTTTTGTTTTTTTCCGGCTTGCGCGATATTTTAACTAATGCATATGACAGTTGATATTTTAGATTGATTACTATATCGTTGTTGATTTGATTGTTACTTCGATTATTTTAATTATAGTGCAATAATAGTTATTTATACAGAAATTCGACATGCCAAAGTTTAGGCAACAGCTCGCCGACGCCAAGTATATTTTTTTATAATAACCAAGGTATGAATACAGATATCTTTGATAAATTACTATGCCATTGTTGGTTTAATTGTTGCTTTGATTGCTATAAATATATTGTTTATTTATTCAGAAACTCGCCATGCCAAACTTTAGGCATTGGCGTAGCCAATGCTAAATAGCTCGCCGCAGGCGTCTCTGAGCATTGGCGAGGCCAATGCTTGTTTTAATTTTCATTTGCAAGGCCCGATGTTTTAGTGAACTTGATGTTCGCCTAAAGCAGATTTCCATCTGCTTTTCCCGATGATCAAATAGAAAATGTTTAGACTGTAATCAAACTGTAGATTGTTGGGTAAATAATAAATAAATCCGCACACTTAAAGTTGAGTTTAAAAAATGGAGGTATTTTATTACGGATTGTTAATAAATTAGCTGAAGATTGTCGTTATAGATAATACATGTTTACACAAGCTGCACTAGTACACTATACTATTTTTGAATATTAATGAACTTTTTATTTATAATCGTTTACCGTTTTTGAATAGACAGTTTACGTTCCATTTTAAGTTAATATATAAGAAAAAAAAATGCATTTTATTATAGATCAAAATGTTCTTGATTATTGGTTATTAATTTAAAATTTATTCCTACATATATAGCTATATGTTAATTATTTATTAAATACCTTATAATTTACATTATTTACATACAAAAAGAATAGATTTTTCTTTGTAAAAGGCAATAAATAATTATTTACATTAAAATACAAACTAGCCAAGGAGAAAAATGTAGGCTCTTCGGAAAATAAAAAACCTCAATCTGGGCCTCAAAGAAATTATTGAAGGAGAAAATAACTAGGATGGAAAAGCCAGAATTTTTTTTGCGAAAATTATTGAATAAAAAAAGGTTACAAAAACGTATTGGTGTCAAGAATAAATTGCATGTCTTTCCTTTCCAAAACGTTTTATATATTATATTTTCAATTTTCTCGCTATCCAACAAAATGCATGAAAGTAATAAACTACTAAATAGTTCTTAGTTGTACAATATTGTCAATAAACCCACCAATATTTGAACACAAAAACCCTACTAATTGTACAGCAAAAGAAAAACCTAAGGTCACACACCACACACATAAACCAAGCATTGAACTTAGTATAAATTCATAGCGAAAAACTTCACAATTCCGTGGTAATGATTCGTATAATAATAGTTTGGTCTTTATGGGTTAACACATTAACAATGAAATCACATCACCTGCAGTTACGACTGATGGTTATACAGTGTACGCGCAACGGGGCGCGTGTACACTGTTAGAAAAAGTGTATATATACATGTTCCCAGAACTGAAAAAGTATTTAGGTTAGGTTCGTGGGCAATTTCTAGTCGGTTGTAAATTACTCTACGCTCGTCTGTTGTTAAATGTTCTAGCACGAAACCGGACTGTTTGTATGCGTCAACCTAATATTAGAAATGGTTTCAGAGGCGAACTTGTTTTTAAATTAAAAATCATTTGTAACACTCGAAGCACTTTCACTGATTCTATCGTTATTTCCATTACTTGAGTAATTCATAACTGAGTTTTTTTTATATATTTACTTTGAACACACCATGCAACTGTATTTACTCTAAAAATAATAGTTGCGATACCGATGCTCGATATATGAAGGAGATAACATTCCAACAAGAATCTACATAAAGTTAAACATTTAATAAGATATCACATATTACATAGTAATTACGCAGTGACGTCATATATCCTACTTTATTTAATGCTGCATGCTTCAGCTTGAAAAAACAATGTGTATATAATTTTGGCCTATTAACTATTTGAAAACATTTAATTATAATGTTAAATATATTTAGTTAGCATTTAGTATGAACGGAGCGATATGAGGAACTGATTGTCAAAACAACACTGGTATTTTGTAGCTGTCACCGCATCTGTCCGTTTAGCTTGACTATATAGGTGCGACATATATCACACGTCTATCCAGATGACATTGTCTGCAGATGGCAGACTGATTAGTGCAGTACTCGGTACTGGAGAACTGGCAGAACAGCAAAACGGACGTGCTGACTTCGCATCACATCTCTCTCGCTCATCATTGTCGTCTTTATTTGTCCAGTAGGTCATTAAAGGTGTGCACACACTGCCTCCGTTATTTCGTGGTCAATTGTGTGGACATGATATATATGGCGGCATGAGCACCGTCACACTTTTACAGTACCCTGTACTACAGACATCCACACAAATATAGACTAGCCTACTCGGAAAATTGCGGTGATTGTTTGAACCGATATTGTGTTTAAATGTTTGCTTAAAAGCTACTGCCGGTTCAGCTTATATTGTTATGTGGAGGTTTTACGTTTTAAATTAAATTCTACTCCAATAATACAACTTCCTGAGCTTTCTTGTTCGTTATTTGCTTTTGACCAGCTGTGCTGATTTAATTATACTGCCACGTGCCTGTGTAAAATTAATCCATATATACCATATAGAACAAAAATTTTCGAAGCTTTTATATTTGATGTAATTATATTCTATAATGCTTGCTTTTGTGTACTCGTATATATATATATATATATATATATATATATATATATATATATATATATATAACTGTATATTATATATATATATATATATATATATATATATATATATATATATATATAACTGTATATTATATATATATATATATATATATATATATATATTAATTACTCGTATATATATAGCGCGCTCTGTAATTAACTCTATGTTAGCAAAATGCAGACAATTTTCATTGTAATCATGAAAAAAATCGTTCTCGAGATAACGACCGAAAATACACCGTATTACTTTCTCTGAATTAAGTCTGACTATTTTTGAAATGACGTCTTCTCTCTCTCTCTCTCTCTCTTTGTGTTAAGGTAAGAGTAAAATAAAATAGATTTAATTTACATTTAACATCATCATAAATAGATTTAGTGAAAAAGCATCTCAAAGGTTAATAAAATATAAAATATAAATAGGAGGATATTAAAATACAAAAATTTAAACATTCAAGAAAATATAATTATTTGTTACACTATATTTGAAATTATTATGGCCGGACGTATTTTAGTTTTCAAATAAACCTTAAACTTAACAATTATATTTCTTTGAAAGTTTAAAATTTTACATTTTAATATCCTTCTTATCTAAACAAAATATATCTACTACATATAAGAAAGTGCATGGCAAGACACTGCAGATATTATCTTTATATTGTCAGTTTTTGTATACGTCAAAATTCATGTAGAAATTAAATGCATCCATCACAAATATCTCAACACCAAAACCATTCTATAACCAAACTGTTATTGACTAGGAATGTGCATTTCGAAAATTTTGGCAGCGATATTCGATATCAAAAAAATTACGATATGACACGATATATCGATATATTAATATATCGATATAATTAATATTATCAATAAATATCGATATTTTCCGATTAATCGATGATAAAATCTTTTTTTGCTCAGGGTAATTAAATATTCAATAAATAACATATTGTTGGATAATAAGAATATTATTAATTATAATTCTATAGTTACTGTAAGTATTAAGGATATTTCCAGCATAAGCCTACTAAAATCGGTTTTTAAATTTTAGACTATTTTTTAATTTATTTATAATAGTAGTCCATAAGCAATAGCTACTCGGTACAAGTTGAGTATCTTGTTCTGAAACGCAAATGACTATTGCAACGTTAACTACATATATTACAAGAACCTTGCAGAGTGCAGTGTATTGTCCTCAAATGAGAGCATCACACAGCGTACACCGAGAGGAAGTGCCACCTACCGAGCATCTGACATGAATGATGACCGCTTTTGTGTCTGCTATGCAACCAGAAGCATCGCAAGGAAGACAAACTGTCGTGCTATACCATCACCTTTACTATCCTATTACATAGTCCCCAAAATCGCTCGTGCAACCATTACCAGAGTATTTACTCAGTAAATGAGAACATGAAGAGCGTAACGAATGCGAACTTCTTAGAAAGATACCCTCAAAATGTTAAGAAGATACTTAAATAGATTATAAACAGATTTTTACAGATTTGGATTCAATTACGCGGAAAATATTTTGAAATTACATACTTTTTACGTTTTTTTTTTTTTGAAAAATCAAACATTTCTAATTAGTAAAACTTATTATTAATAGTTTTGGAGAAGAGTTTGGTTGTCACTGGTTTTGAAGCTATTTTGTGGTTAGGAAAACCAATAAGGTCTAAGTGGTGAACCATGTGGGTTGGGAATGAACCTGTCAAAAAGTGGCATGTAAATACAACCGTTTTGAGAACAACCTAAGCATGTGTTTCAAATAAATAATTTCGTAATTGTTTTTACACAGAACTGGAAAATACTTAAGGGCCTCTCATGGTTTTGGTACTGCTATGTCACAGTAATTGTGGTGCCAGAATAAAATGAAATTTTCTAAATTAAACTTTTTAAAACTACACTTTAAAAAAAATGCATTCGTTTATTGGTAGTAAAGATTGTAGCATGCCGTAGTAGTTTTCAATATGAATAATCCCAGCAATAAAGTAACTTTATTATTACGCTAACTTATTATCAAAGAAACAAGAATAAATCTACTGTTATTTGGAGAAACATCTGCAGTGTTTTGCATTGGACTTTCTTATACAGTTTAAGTATCAGATAATATAGAAGGATAATCTAATTTAAAAAATATTAACTCAAGAAAATATAATTATTGATTATATGTTAGTAGTTATTTTGACCAGATATTTGTGAGTTTTCAAATAAATTAAATACCTTACAGACTATATTCCTGAATGCCTACTACAGTTATTTAAATATATCACTAACCTTTTAAACACTTCTCTCACAATCTATTTCAAATCCCAAATTATTTTAGTTCATTTTATTTTCCTGTTAAAATAATGACAGGCATAGTTGATAGAATAAATATTTATTAATTATCTGAATTATCTAAGTTATCTTTTGCTATAAAGATATCTGTTTTCTTCAATTTAAGAATACGTCTATAATAATACCATATTCTAGCCATTTTTTGGTCACAATATCTAACAAGTTATTTAGGAATAATACATACAAAAATATATAAGATATGAATGGGAGATATCTTTAAAAAATGCAGGAGTGAGTATTATGTTTACTTATTTTGGATGACCGGTCATAATTCTTATATAAAATAAATCTCTTTTATCAAAACATGTTTGGGGAGATAAAAAATAAAAGAAGTAGCGAATGGCCAGTCCACAGTCCGCTTGTCGGACGTTCCGCAAAGAGAAATGGGATTCTTTATCTGAAGAAGCACTGCTCTTAACCTAAGACACGGATGTATCAGATATCAAAATAGGATCTCTTTGAGGAATATTTACTGCCCAATTGTTCATGAAATCTGATTACATATATTTTGTAGAAATCGAGAATTTGAGCCTCTCACATAAAACGTATTTATTTTCTTTTATTCTGCATTTTTTTGTAAAATTATTCAATTGCCTATATAATCTGTAGATTACAATACAGCGTTTTTCTATGGATTTTTTACTTAAGCTAACGAATGATTTTAATTTTTTTATGTGAATCAAATATGTGTATGTGCTTGTCAGATTTAATTATTTGTGTGTGATATTATGATGGTCTTCCATAACCTGTTGAAGAAAAACATATACTACTACTAGTTTAGTGCAGAATATTTTGTAAACATTAATATATAATTGAGTTCGTTGTACAAACTAATTCGCGCCAAATATTGGACAAATAATTGCATATGACCACACATCCAAAGATATAATAAGTATTTCAAAACAACAAAGCATTGGTAGAATAACACAGAAGTCAGTCATCCAGAACATTCTCTTGATTTCTATATAATACAATAAAATTCATAGGAATAATATCACCCATGAATAAATTTAACTTCAAACGCACCGGCTTTTCATCTCGAACACGTCAACAACAATCTTGTCTTGACACGACGTGAAACAGCATCGAGTTGTTTTCTTCATGACAAACGTGACGTCACCTCCCTATATTATAACCTATACACATTTATACGAAAAATCGCATCTCGTCTACTGTCAATTTCATAGTCAGAACAACACCAACAACGAATACGTTATACGTACCTGTGTATCGCAGCTGTCAATATATGTCAACGCGGTACACGGAAGGAACGTATGGGATCATTGTCATTAGGTCGCTGGTTGGAACGTATTTAGAGACCTTGCTCTCTTAGGTAACAGGATATCATGTATTATATTCCCTTCTTAAACGCGTAATAACTTCTTTGTGTCGTATTATCCGATGTTTGTAATGAATCTGATACTCACTAATGCGTCCTCAAAGCAATAGCGAATACGATGCAATCCAGCCATTCACGAACATGTGTGTATATGTGAAAATTGTTTACGATTCTTATAACTACTTTACTTTTGAATAAAAACTTCATACGATTTTTTGTGACAATTTTTGTGTGCAATTTTCGTAAATACATATGTTATATATTTGCATAATGAAAATCATTACCAGCAAGAATCAACATTTTACAATATTTAGAACAATGCGCCATGGTATGATAAAGGTGTTAATTTACCTGTAGTAATTTTCGCTAATATACAATAATATTAATAATTTACTACTTTATTTATATCGTACTGTAATGGCTATTGTTTGTTGCACGTAGATTATCTGTAATTCGTAATTGCTTCAAAGATTGCCAAAGATGTATCCCAATGTTCGTAAGAATATTTTTAACTTTTATTATATTGTATACAAACTGTAAATTGAGGAAAAAATTATGCATGAATAAATCGTACACCGAATACTCCGCTCTCGAATAATCGAAAGACGAAATTGCATTGTATATATTAACGACATTCGCATCAAATATGAAAAAGCTTTCTCTATCGAATTAGTACAAATATCATTATTAGTTAATATAGTAGTCCCTTTTGTGAATTACCTGTTACAATGACTTACTTCCGCCAACATAAAAACTTTAGATTCTTGAAGGAAATATTATATCATCCAGGTGTTCATAAGCTTGTCTAGATTTTCCAAACAAGATGAACAATAATTTTGTCAAGATTTATGGCGAAAGGTTCAAGTGCCAACATCGATGTCGATGATGATATGTGTTGATATACACACACTAGCGCTAAGTGAGATGTTATAATACCGGACAGATGCGCGTAGCTATCCCGGTGGGATTGAAGTGTGCTTTTGCCTAGCGGGAGGTCCCCTACCAAGTATAATGACACTACTGTATACAAACTTACTGACATTCACACATACCTATGTATCATGTATTCGTATCAATCATCCCTTGTTATTTCAATTTGAACTAACTGTTTTTCCAAATTTATTCGTTGCTCTAAAGATTCCTAATTTTACAATATCAGGAAAATTGACACTGATATTGGTACATCGCACTACCAATTTGCTCCACAATTTCTTTCATGAACCAAAGAGTGAGTACCAACTTATCAAACCGATGATCATAAACTGAAAATAATGATTTAATTTTAATGTATTTGATTCTAAACACACAAATGCTTGAGTTATAATTTTAATCAATTTTCTTGAGTGCTTGTTTGTGGAGTTCTACACGGTAGTTTTACATACATTTTTGCGATAATGGCGATGCCAATATTTGGGGTAAATACATATAAACATACTTTCTATTAGAAAAATAAATCTTGTATCATATGTAGACATTTTAAATTATACATGAGATATTTGCGAAGGGAAATTAAAGACAATGTATGTAGATGTTATTGGATTGTGAAATGTAGATAATAGAAGAAAATACTTTTGAAAAATATAAGATAAACCTCTATACATTTGCTACTCTAGTTATGAAGATATACTGCCCAGTGGCGTAACTAGGAATGAAAAAGCCCGTGGCAAAAATAGTGTGATGGGCTCCCTATATATGTATATTTGCATTTAACATAAACGAGAGGAAACGTTCTAAAAATCAGTCTTTCTGACATTTTTTACCACATACTGATCGATGACAGTCGAAAAGTTTATTTTTCGTGCGGCACAGGGCCTCTAGTTTTTTAATAACTGTAATTTAAAAAAAAAACCTTGACTCCTGTAACTGCATGGGCCCCCATCGACTCTGGGTCCCTGGCATTTTGCTACCTACGTCACCCTGTAGTTCCGCCACTGATACTGCCCAATTGGTATTATATAATCATAAACGAACAACCGTAAATTTATAATCAAAATACTAACTTTGACTCAAGTAAAAGAATTTTTGGTTCCTTTTAAAAAATAAAACTTCATAAAAATTCTATCTTCGCCGCAAAATGGAAAGTTGAACAAAATACCTAATTTGTTTGAAAACAACCTTTTACTCACTATTTCTGAAACTCTGCAACATCTCGGATGCTGACAGCATAATATAGGAAATTAAATACATAATTAATTCAATCAACAATATCAGGCGCTTCAGAGCTCACAACAATCAAAACCTTAAACCGTACAGTTGGCTCCCGTGACGTGACGGGTCAACAGTAAGATTAAGTTGTCACCTGGTCCAGCTAGAGCATATAAGAAAGACAGACAATACATGGAATATCGCAATGCAGAGAGAGAAAACGTGATGTCAGCAGGGGGTGCCCCAGCGGCCCGATCCAAGGCGGCGGCCATGGTGTGTATCTGGTTTACCCTAGTGGCCGGACTTGTGTGCAGGCACAACTATAGTTCTCTCGTCTACCGCACCACAATGCTGTTGAGCAGTAGAATGAGACAGTTCTAGGGAGAGAATATGAGTCATGATGCTGGGCTCGCGATACCATTTGTAATTGTTTGAGAAAGGGTACAAACGTTGTGCCTATTGTCACAGTTGCAAATAGAACTATGAAATAATGAATTATGTTAATTTCCTCTGACAGGGGTTAGACAGGTTTAACTCTAACACAGTGTTAATATTGTCGTATCATATGGTTTTTATGATAGCGCTATAATGGTAAATTAAGTCAATTTTATTTTCATATTTTACAACTTAATTAATATAGCGGGCTTTACACATAAATATAATGAAAAATGCAACTTAAAATAGAATATTTTAGTATTTTGTAATCACTATAACAATCGTTTTTTTTTTATACTTCCATCAAAAGAATTATCAATATGCAATTTCAATTAGGTACCATTATCTAAAGAAAAGTTTATAGATCATAATAGCATTCAGAAAAATATGTACTTTGCTTTAATTTCACAATTTGATATACAAGTATACTATAAATAAATTATATTAAATAAATAAAACTACTTAGCTAAATAGCATTATACAATCTGTAAAGTTCATTTGAAAAGTAAAAGATGCCCCGCCATAATAATTACTAATATCGTGTAATGAATAATTATATTTTATTGAATGTTTAAAATTTGGTATCTTTATATCCTTCTTCTTAAACATAAGAAAGTCCCGTGCACGACACTGCAGATGGTTTTTAAGGTAATTCTGAATTTTCTTAAACTTTTAATAAAAATAATAAATTTGTTAATTACTCCTTAGTTATATATTTTTTAAATGCATTCTCTCAACCGTATTGAATTGTTTATCAAAATATTTGATAATACAGGAAATTATGAATTTTTTTGTGGGAACTCAGAAAATTATTTGGCTTTAAAGTCTTTATTCAATACTTAACTACTAAGAGAAATATTTACTCAGATTCTAATACTCCGGCCGCCTCTTATTCATTCGAGTTTCCGTATCAATATAATTT
This sequence comes from Nebria ingens riversi, assembly GCA_018344505.1. Taxonomy (NCBI): domain Eukaryota; kingdom Metazoa; phylum Arthropoda; class Insecta; order Coleoptera; family Carabidae; genus Nebria; species Nebria ingens. Next base: position 33,919 of record JADQWA010000279.1, on the reverse strand, counting down.
TTTTTTCTAACGACCAATTTTGTTCGTTACAAGTTACAGAACTAAAAGAATTATCAGCTTCTTAAAGAATACAACAAAATGTATCCATTGACACTATTTTTCTAAAATTCACTATTATACCCACTTCACTTTTTTTTTTAATAAAGTAACACATTGAAAAAAATAATATACTCAACAGAACATGCGTTCTACCTTCGTCACAGAACAATTTCACGCGTCAATCAAGCGTTGTTAACATTACCTCTTCCGTCATTCATCGGTAACATAATAAATAAATAAAAAGAACCTAAATAAAAACGTATCGGCCGAACTAGCTGTGTGGCTGGTTTAAAAAATGAAACGTCGTTAGTTGGCCACAAGAGTGCCATAACCCCAAACCAAAAACCCCAGCGACGTAACATTGCGTTTAATTCATTCCCGCCTCTGTGTGAATAGAGATTTTTTAAATCCGACAGTTATAATAGGTATACCTACGCTACGTAAGGCAGACTACTGTATAGCTGATATGAATGCACACGGGTCGTACAATTTCAAAGCGCTTTTGACATTTTGTTTTGTAATCAAAGCCACCCTTCGGCTTCCTGTTTCTTGTGTTGCTAATACAACTCTCATACCATGAACTATAGAATGTGTATTGAAGTTACCTTCATGGCAATATTGTAACCATCACAACCTACTTTTAATAATACGAAATTATTTTAATTAACATAGAAATGTATAAGTTGAATACTGAAATTGTCTTCACTCAACTCTCTTGCATATATATCAACACAAAATAAATATGAAGTTTATGAATCTTGGCTTGGAAAGAAAAGACGTATATTTTAGTATATTTTGCTGCATTAAAACCATATTTTTGTTCTCTTTTTGTTTATTTCAATTCGCACGTGAAATATTTACAAAATTTCGGTGAAGATGAACATTTTAAGCTCGATTTCCTTAGCAGTATTATTTAATTCGATTTATGAATAACATAGATATTGGACGTTTTAGCATTCGATATACGTTTTATAGCCTTATAATGATAAATTTTATGCTGCATTCTGTTGATTTTTAAACTAATTAGAAACTGTCTTATATTTATAGAGATTGGTAATATATATTATATAAAATATTGTTTGAATTTTATTTATTTACGGCTTTCCATATTACCATTGCGTAAATTATCCATTCCTGTTTAAGTTGTTAAAACAAAGCGTACGAGAATCTAAGATGATCAAAAGGTAATCTGTCAATATCTGGTGGTTTAAGTGAAACGTCAAATTTAGCGGAATTTACCGTTTTCCAACTACCTGAACGCGTTGATGCGTATTTATATATTATGCATAATTAGCAACGTTTTCACTTACATTCCCTGTCAAGTATATTTAGCATTCAAACATTAGTACATAGTGTAGACAAAGCAATGTTATGCTATTTTGATAGCTTACGCCTTCGTTAACAGCAGTCAACACATGTTTACTTTTAAGGATGTTTTACTCCGCATCTAAAAAATATTAATTTTAATTATTCCTCACTATTTGCGATATGTAGTTGCTTTTTATTTTTGGCAATTCGTCAAGTATAAAATTCGCAAACTTAGACGGACAGGCAGTTGTCGGTTTGTTAGTATTTGAGGAAACTTTCTGCAACCGGGCATTCTGATTTTACCATTTACAATTTGTTTCGTATTCTGTATTAAATCTGTATTGTTGTCTCTATCTCTAAAATCAATGTGCCACAGTCAGAGGCGACGGGTTTTTTTCGTTGGCAATTGGTGCGAGCAAAAGGACGCCACAGACAAATTTATACCTTACAAGATGTCATTTCTTGCTCTAGGTCTAGAAAAATCGAATGTAGATTATAAATATACCGGAAAATAATTTTTACTTAACACTACCATTGTTCACCTACTGGGTACTAAATCATCATAATATTATAATCTGAAGGGGACGTTTAATCCTATTCGAACTTCCAATATGCACGGGATAAAATTTAAAATTAATTTTGATAGCAGGTGCAATATTTATATTTACAATAGCGTTCATTTTTAAGAATGTTTGTTTTACAACTAATCGTTTTCTGTAGATAAAATATGTATCTATATTTGTCACAACAGATTTAACCCTAACGCCTAACATAGCTGGCTCATACGTAAATGAATTACTTCCGAACTTATGCCGTGTAATTTTTTTATTTGTTGTAAAACAACATTAATATAGTGAACTTTCTTCGTTTTTTAATAAGGAAGACCAAGTTATAATTATTTTTTTGGTAGCTTGAAAAACAATAGTAAAACATCGGCCATGTGTTGGCCCTAAACTTTCTTTTACGTAGTCAGTATATTTTGATTTGATAGTATATAAATTAAAATATAAAATGTTTAAATTTCAAGAAAATATTTTCAGTCATTATGTCCAATAAAATTGTAAAGTTAGTTTATTGTCAGATTTATAAAAAAAAAACATACGTGTTTTAGATTTAAAATGTTCGATTCTATAGTAGTATAAAGAAAATATATCAATTCATTACACATTATTAAAAATTATTATTGCCGGGCATTTTTTAGTTTACAAGTTAACTTTAAATCAGACAAAATATTTATATATAATATTTTAAATATTTTACTAACCTTTGTAACGCTTTTTCACTTAACTTACTTGTGACAATAAATGTTAAATATCAAAATATTTGAGTATTTAAAACAGTTAACATGCATAGTAGATGCGATTTATTATATATAATTTTCCATACCTAATGTAACTATGGCAATATAAATAAGATAATACCAATTTTATATTTTTCTATTTTACTGTAAGTGCAGCCGTTTCGAAGATATGCAAAAGTAAACATGCACTTCCGGTTTGAATATGCTTTTCAAAAATTGGACGTTTTCTTGCCAGGCATATACAAATCTTAAGTTTATGTTTCATAATTTTATCTTCAACATTATAGGCTGTAGAGCGCATACACACTAACACACAGACGTCATACCAAAAATAGTCAGACTCGATTCAGGGAAGGTCAAAAGGTGTATTTCCGTTAAAATTTCGAGATATTTTATTTCTTGATTGCAATACTTACTTATTACTTCGTAAAAGAAAGTAAAAAGTGTTAAAAACAAAAACAAACCCTAAATATTTCACAAAAATGACGTGGTTTGAATTTTGAATGGGGTAACTAATTACCCCAGTTAGACGTTCTAGGGTTAATTAAATGGCCAGTGTCATTATCACGTTTGTTAATGTTATCATGTTACGAACTAAAATGCAGAGTCGTCAAAAATGGAATCAGCAAGATTCCCGTAATGTCACTAACCTTGAAAGACTATAACCTATCCACAATCAAATTAAATTTAGATTAAGAAGAAGACTATCACAGGATTGTACCCTCTACAATGCAATGTAATATATTTTACTGAATGTCTGAACTAATGGTTGTAAAATAAACCTGGATTTAAAAAAAAATTGTCACAATCTTTTTTCTATTATTTTAAAATAGGAGTAAATTTGAGGTTATAAAAAAAGGTAAAGTGAGTCTTAGGAGGGCCACTGACGGTTGCCAACCAGTTGCTAATGAAATACACAGAAATTATAACCTACGAAGTGATTTGCCCCTTAGGCCAGGGCAAAGTTAAGGTTGATGGGGGGGAGAGGTGGGGCAGATCAAGAAAACCCTTTCGATGAACTATCTGGAACTATCCTTCAGCGGTTATGCTTTTTTTTTTGACAAACGTCAGTGGCCCTCCTAAAACTCACTTTTACCCTGCAATTATATGTAGGAGTTGTATGTTTTCAAGAATTCATATTTTTGTTAAAAATATATTGTAGGTACTACCTGTACAATATATTTTTTTGTTTACACTATAAATTGTTAGTGTCGCAATTCAAACAAGTTATATATGATGAGAAATTCGCATTTCGCATACTACTAACAGCCATCAATGTATAGTGGTAGAACGTTCGAAACAGTATTGAAGAAGGGGATGCAATCGGGGATCCATTCTCTGGTCTGTAGCTGGCCACGTATATGGGAAACGTGCGGCCTGCCAGAGGTGACATCGGACCAGACATCTCGCTTTTATACTACAGCCATTCCCATTGTTGCCCGATCATGTGCGAAATTTGTCTGGATGATTGCACAGATTAACGTTAATCAGTCTATAAGATCGACAACACACATACATGTAGACATACATCAAAGTTATACACAATGCAGTTGTATGTGATACGAGCAGATGTTTGGTTTTTACGTATCTAATGAAATTTTGTCCATTGTTTATTCGGAAGAATGATCCGGTACAGTGCCTTTCATCAATTATCTGTGTGTTTATATTCATTTTCCATTCAATCACGTAAACAATATGTAATTCGATTTAATTCTTTAGATGCATATGTAGTCACATTACAATGTGTTGCATTACTAATTATTTTATTGTTCGCATCGTATATATTATATAAAACCTAAAATATATGGTCATATATTCTTAACAATCTTAAAATCGATAACAATATATGTATATAAATACGTATATATAAAATTTCGTTTAACTCCTCACTGATTACAAAAACTGATAAAACTCACTTCTGTTGATAATTAGGTATTATTCGCTAATAAAATCAAAATTTTCGCCTCTTTCTCTCTGATATAATTATAAACTACATCATTCCAGATTTGCAATAGGTATACAATATTTTAACTAGTTATTAAATAGATATTAGGATACCGTATCGAATCAAAAGTCTTACATCAAATAAGATCCTTTTATTTATTATTGATTTGTTGTGTCAAAAATCTAACTATAGCAACCAAGGCAGTGAGGCGTTATAATATGTTTTTCAGGTATTTCTACTTTCGAAAATACTCTTAAATAAAGTAATATTTAATTAATAAACTATCATCACGATTTTTCTTCAAATACAGGTCACCAATATATAGTTGTTTAATATATGTTATACTTTTTAAGTCTTTTTTAAATAACAACTGCAGAAGTCACATCAAGCTCCTGTTATAAAACATCGAACACCTTCAAAAAATACTTCATATGATGCGCGTCAGCAGTAATTTGTAGTGAAAACTAAATTGTCGCTATAAAATAAAAACATTCATACAATCATGGATTTCCCTATAAGTTGACCTGCTTTTATATTTTTTCGTTCGTACAGTGTTGTAACCGTAACAGATAATTCCATCACTGCGCATCCAATCAGATGTGTTAAACTTTACATGGTAATTTTGAAATTTTCTAATTACTACAATAAAATTAAAAAGTAAGATATTTTTAGTAAACTTTTAATTTAAGAAAAATATGTCATTTCTATAGGTAGGTATATATAGTTGTGTATTTTGTTAATTGTTTTTTACTTTCTTTTACGAAGTAATAAGTAAGTATTGTAATCACGAAAAAAAAATTTCTCGAAATTTTTACGGAAATACACCTTTTGACCTTCGAGCCTAACTATTTTTGGAATGACGTCTGTGTGTGTGTGTGTCTGTGTGTGTGTCTGTGTGTATGCGCTCTACAGCCTACACCGTTGAAGATAAAATTATGAAACTTTAAACTTAAGATTTGTATATGCCTGGGAAGAAAACCTCCTATTTTTGAAAAGCATATTCAAACCGGAAGTGCATGTTTACTTAAGACTTTTTTTGCAATTTCTGCAATATCTCTGAAACGGCTATACTTGCAGTAAAAATAGTTAGAATAAAATTGAAAGATATTAGTATTCTGCACAACTTTTGTTTGAAACATTTCTTCAAAAAGTGTACCAGTTACGAGAAAATTGCTATTATCCTATTTATATTGCCATAGTTACATGGGTATGGAAAATTATATATAATAAATCGCATCTACTATGCATGTCAATTGTTTTAAATATTCCAATATTTTGACATTTAACATTTATTGTTAGTGTTACAAATTAGTTTAGTGAAAAAGCGTTACAAAGGTTAGTAAATAATTTAAAATATTATATATAAATATATGCCCGGCCATAATAATTTTTAATAATATGTAATGAATAATAATATTTTCTTTATACTACTATAAAATACAACATTTAAAATCTGAATTACATATCGTATGTTTTCTTTGGAAATCTGACAATAAACTAACTTTACACTTTTATTGGACAATGAATGAAAATATTTTCTTGAAATTTTAACATTTTATATTTTATTTATATACTATCAAATCTAAATATACTGACTACGTAAAAGAAAGTTTAGGGCCAATACATGGCCGATGTTTTTTTAAAGTGATCTAAATATAATACGTAACATAAAATTATTCTGCCCCAAAACGAATCTCATTGAAAATAATGTGCAATGACAAAACTAACTTTTTACTTTCTTTTACGAAGTAATAAGTAAGTATTGTAATCACGAAAAAAAACATCGGCCGTGTGATGGCCTTAAACTTTCTTTTACGTAGTCAGTATAATTTGATTTGATCGTATATAAATTAAAATATAAAATGTTTAAATTTAAAAAAAATATGTCCATTCATTATGTTTAGATGTGTTAAATTAACTCAATTTGAAGGCCTTTTTCTCACAGTAGTCAAAGAATGTAAATAAATCTTGTATGTCAATTCAAATACTGAAGTTGTATCGAATCAAATATAGTGTACACTTTAAACAAATTATTTTTAATGGACACAAAATAAATACACAAATAAAATATCACCACTGACACAACTTCGTTCAATACGGTTCCATTATTACCTGTCCGTCACTAAATATTATTTCCGTTGTTAAAGTAGCACATCTATAATAACCAAATGAGCCACGGCTTGCATATTCTTAGGTGTATAAATCTTTGCATTTGCTGGGAAACCTTCATAAAATACAAAGCACACTTTTAATAAATATTAAGCAGCAATTTCGTCATTTTAACGAGTAGTCTCTATTATTTATACGATAGCCAATTCAAGTTTACAAAAGCTACTGGAAAATGCAGTCATGCATGCATTTATTTGTATTTGTTGAACACCGATTAACATTTATAGGTATTCAAATACAATTTGATGAAATTTCAATTTATTTGATTTGCTTCAATTGCAATAGTGTTGTTGTCCTTTAACCTGAGGCTATAAAATGAAGCTAATTTAAGCACCTTATTTTGTAAAAACTCACTCTTCTCAATTGTAAAATTCGTTTTTTGTCATACTGCAGTATAGAGCACGTAAAAACTTTATTCTCAATAAAAATAAATCACCTAGAAATGATAAATATACCATATAGTCTATAAAATTTCCATAAACGTTCATCATAGCATTATTCCGTATGAATTGTACACAATAGTCTCTGGAAAATATAAACTAAACGGTGATATCCGTGTAAGATATCTGTGACAAGATAAGTAATGAAACGTCTCTCACGCCGGCTACAGAAGCTGTATTTATGCCACAAACCCATGCATTATATCCATATATGAAAAGCTCTATTCAACTAGTCGGTATAGAGGGAAGATTGCTCGCTAGATAGCGCCCCAAGCGAACAATGACTCAAACTTTAAAAACACACATTAAAATCAGGATTACATCAATAAAATTTCAGGCAGGATTTTTTGCGAAAGATAAACATCGTTATCTAGATGCTTCTTGTGATGCTATATTCTACTATATCATAATACTAATAAAAAAGGTCGCTTTTTCTAAAGCTTTTTTTTGCTATGAGTATGAATGAAGCAGGGATTATCGCTAGTAAAAAATGGATTCTCTTTAACATAAATAAATTTATTAACTTGTCGTTTTACTTTGTAAAAACCTAAATTATTTTTAAAAATATACCAATTTAAAATTATTTTTGATGTGCCAAACATATTTTTTTTTATTCAAAATGTCTGCAGTGTTTTGCACTGGACTTTCTTAAACGCAGTAGCAATATTAGTTTAAATAGGAAGAATAGTAAAATATACATTTTTAAAAATTAAAGGAATTTTATATTTCCTTTAATATAATTTTTTTTAATAATAATACTTAAGTATTCATTATATACGGAGCGTCCGTGGTCTAGTGGCTAACACTTCTACCTCACAGTAAGTGAACTATGAAGTTAGCCTAGTTGGAATTTCGCCTAGTTCGAATGGAATTTTTCACCTGTGATTTACTTCGGTAAAACGATACGTCGGCAGGTTTCTCTGGGTACTTTGATTCCCCTGGCTAGGAAACACACATGCACAAACTTGCGACTCGATAATTCCAGAATTTCATTCCATACAGACAAATACAGGGAGTCAGGGCTCGGTCAAATATCGGCCATGCACACCGACACCACAAAACACGCTGAAGGGGAACTTTCCCTATAGCGACGCACACAATAATAATAATTCATTATCTATTAGTAATTATTATGATCAAACATTTGTTAATTTTCAAATAAATTAAATACCTTACAAAATATATTTTTCAATATTACAATATTTTAAATCAGCAATCTTTTAATCTACTTCCCACAATGGATGTCAAATCCTAAATTATTTTAGTCTATTTTGTTTTTATATAAAACTATTGGCAGGTATAGTTCATATGATTGAATTCATATAAATTGCCAACCTACCTAAGGGTGTAACACATTTTGCCTTACAGTTAATTTTTGACCATTTTTTTACACGGTTTTATATAGGAGAAAAATAATTTACATTCTTGACTGTAAGGCAAAATGTGTTACACCCTTAGGTAGGTATGGCAAAATAAATAAGAAATTTCAGGATCAATTTTCTGGTAACTGATGTACATTATGTAGATTTTTTTTAACCAAAGATTAATATCTTCTATTTTAAAAATGACCATGTGTAGCCGTTTTCGAGATATTGCAGAAACGAAAAAAAAAATGGCTAAAGTAAACATGCACTTCCGGTTTGATTTTTTTTTAATAGGAAATTTTCGTACACACGCATACACTCGTACACAAATAGTGAGATTGGGCTCAGGGAAGGTCAAAAAGTGTTGGTATTTCCGTCAAAATCTTAGAAAATGTTCATGATTACTACATTCGTAAAATATAATGAAGTATGAAGAATCTGATGAATCTGAATGAAGCGAAAGAAGTGTGTAAGGATAGAATTGAATGGCGAAAGATTGTGAAGATGTGAATGTAAAGGGTTTTCTGCCGCCCCACATGTTGGGAATAGGCATTAACTTATGTATGTATTATTTTACATTTCAATTATTACTAATTTTAATGCAGGACATACAATTCATAAATGGATATATCAATACAATACAAAAAAAAATTGAATATATTATTTAATAAGTATGTTATAATATTTGCATAATAATCTACTATTCACCGCGTAGTTTTCGTCAAACGGAGTTGTCCTAAATTAGGGTATTTTATATATGAAATGGTTTTCAAATTCAACTGTATGAAATTTATAATTTGACATAATTTTTCTATAATTAAACAGCTATAGCTTGATATATAAAACCTTATGATTGTTTATGAATTAAAGAAATATCAGATCATACTGGTAGTGACACCTGTATATTTCGATGAAACTCCATTAGACATGCAGCGGCAAATGTTCAAACTAAAACGAAACTTGCAAAGAAGCAAACATTGCCAGTATTATATTGTTTCAACAGCAGATGGCGCAGTACGTAAGTTGGGCGAAAATATTATTAAACATTATGTTTTATAATGAGAATGTTATACCAACTACGACTTATTACTATTATTAAAATACAGATTTTTGTAACAAAAACTAAGCGTATATAATTTAGATCATTTTTAAATCATCAGTAGCATATAGCATTCACCAACTCACTAAAGCGCATTATTATTTTACTTTTTTTCTGCAGAAAATTTAAAATATAATGCACGCAAAAACGTACATTTGAATATAGAAGGCTTAAATCCTATAAAAGAGATGCTTTCAGGGCTTACAGTGGCCAGTTGAAGTGGTCATCTTAATTATCGGAAATTAGGAGTGTGTTACGGCGAGTCTTTGTTTTGTTGTTTGATGAAAAGCCTTGTGGAATTATGTCTGCAAGTCCGATTAAATACTAAACAGTATAAGTATAAATACTATTTCCCTTTGAATGCATAAATATTCTACCTTCTATCCTGTCAACAATTGACAAATGTAAAATAGATTGTAATTGTATCTTTAGCATAAAATCAATGAAACAACATATAATAATTTTATTTAAATAAAATTTTTACTTTTTATAACTTGTTAAGAATTTGATTATAATTTTTTTTTTATTCTTGAGAGAACACCAAGTAAAATAATAAAACTTATAAATGCGCATACCTATATTAGATATTACATAGCATTGATATATAAATATATATATCAACTATATTGGGTGGTATAATTAAATCCATAAGCGGCTTACTTCATTAATATTTCAAAAAATGTTTCATGGCTGTTCGAGAAGAAAAGGGACATCTATTTGTCATTGGCATTTTTTTCCAACGAGTGGTTCGTAAGATATAACATGAAATTCAAATCTTTAAATGACTTGGTACAATTTATTTCGGGTCAATAAATAGTTATTTTCTTTTTAATTCAGCCCATTCAACTAACATAGTGATTGAAATACAGCCAACGATTGTTAAAAAGTCCATCGAAAACAGTGTTAAAATGTATTAAACATTAGACTATAAAATAGCTTTTGAATCACTATACCAATTAAGTAAAGGATAATAAAATAAATTGTTTTTAAAATTCAAGGAAATAATATTATCTATTATATATTAGTTATTACTATGACCACAAAAATGAGAATTTTCAAATAAATTAATAACTTAACAATATATATATTCTTCAATGCAACAATATTTTAAATATATCATTATCCTTTTAAACACTTTTCTCTCAATATATTTCGTACAATCTATGTCAAATTCAGGGCTCAAACTGGTTCAAACCGGTTTGGAAAAAACGGCTTTACCGACAAATTTAATGATAAAAATCAAACCGAAACCGTTTTGAGTTGAAAATTTAAACCGGTTAAAAAACAAATCGTGGTAACCACTATCTGATAATATAAGAAAAATATAATTAAAATAGCAATTCAAATTATTACATCTTACAACAATAATGTAATTATAAATACATTTTTTGTAATTACTGCAGGTTAAGTGGTTAGCAGTTGAATGATAACGGTTTGTTCTTTTTTAACAATTCAAATTATTACATCTTACAACCGTAATGTAAATTTAAACTTCTTATTTATGTTGCCATGTATGAGAAGTATGAAAATTTATATTTATTCAATCATATCAACTATGCCTGTCAATATTTTAACAGGAAAACAAAATGGACTAAAATATTTTGGGATTTGACATTGATTATACAAAATAGATTGCAAGAGAAGTGTTTAAAAGGTTCGTGATATATTCAAAATATTGTAGCATTGAAGAATATATTTTGTAAGGTTTTTTTAATTTATATAAACCGTGCGAGGTACCTACTGCAGAGTTTTATTGTCTTGATCGGATACTTCTTTGTACTACATCTAATTGAATGCAAAAATCAACAAAAACTCATTAATTTTATATTTAATTTATAATTTCAAACACGAACTGTTTTTTTTTATTGTTTCCTTATCAACTAATTGAGAGCGGAAAAGTATATATAAACATATATTAATAACATTATTTCGTAAGAAACGCAATAATACAATGATAACAAAATTAGTACTTCCTATTACAAAGGAAGTCAGTAAGCGATAATTTTAAGAAAATATTGAGGAAATGATTCAAATGAAACCCCAGGTTTGTGAATTCCAAATGTCACTACAGGGAATTTCAGCTGTTCCTAAGAAATAACTATTTTTATAACTGTTAACAAAATGTCAAATAAATTAGAAATAATAGTCACCTATGTGCCATTGTTTTGTTAAATAAAAAAGCATTAGTAAAAGTAAAATCTTTTTGTGATTGCAATAATCATCTTGTTTGTTTTGGTTTATGAAATTTGCAGTATATTTGAATTTCTAAAAATTGATAATTATTGTCAATTATAATTTGTGTAGTGGTTTGTTTATCAATTCTGTCATGTTCGTTTGTTTTCGTACCGGTTGTTTATAATCATAAAATGAGTTTGAACCAATTGCAAAGCACAAATAACCGTCGAAATACAGTGTTTACGTGTGTGAATGAGAGTAATGAAGATGAACAATCAGAAACATCACCTAGATCCGATAACATGTGCAGTGCAAGAAGAGATACATCCACAACTTCCCTACCACGCTGGGCAGGTCACCGGTGTAAGTACGCATACAAAAACTCCAATTAAGCTTTAGCAGTGGATATTTTAAGATACAGTGTGTAATTTCGGGAGGTTTTAACAAGTGTAACTTGTGTAACTTAACTTACATTTTTTTACTTTGGTGTGTTTATACTAATATTTTTTTAAATAATTTCAAGTTAATTAGATTATCTATAAAGCTGTATAAGAAAATCCACTGATTTTTTAAGGGAAGCCATTATTATATATTGACGTTCGTCAAATATCTATTGCATTTTAACGACGTTGACTACAGAAGAAGTAAAGGGTAAAGTGAGTATTAGGAGGGCCACTGACAGTTGCTAACCAGTTGCCAACGAAATACACTGAAAGTATACCCTACGATGTGATTTGCCCCTTAAGCCATGGTAAGGATTAGGTTTTTCGTAATTGACTGGCAAGAAAACTTAACTCAAGATTTGACTATGCTCCTATTTTAGAAAAAAAAATCAAACCGAAAGAGCATGTTTAGTCTTGTCATTTTTTTGCGATAAGAATAATCACAATTAAAATAAAAGATATTAATCTAACGCACAACTGTTCTTCGAAAAAATCATTAAAAAGGGTACTAGTCACAAGAGAATTGCTATTTATATTTTTACTATTCTTATTTATAGCATGATAGTTACGTAGGTATGGATAATATATTTACTAAATCGTAGCAACTATGACTGTCAACTGTTAAACAAAATAATATTTTCTTAAAAAGTTATATTTTATTATTCCTCCTATCTAAACAAAATATACCTAATACGTACAAGAAAGTCCAGTGCAAGACATTGCAGATGTTTGAGATTAATAAGTGAAGGATATTGTTGTTTATTAAATGCAGTTGTTAGAGAAACGCGTTATAACAAACATTTTGACACTCATAAATAAGCGAAAAACGTCATTCTAATATGTCAAAATATTCAAAATTCTAAGTGAAATATCCAAACCATATCATCCTCGACATCATTATCTGGTAAAACTTGAAAATCCATGTCAAATTCTAGCCCTCCTTTGTGCACAATCTTACGACCAACATCATGTACTAAAAACAATTTCCAAAGTTATTTTATCCATAATAACGTCTATGTATTCCGCAGTTAATAAGGCAGAAGCATTCAAAATACCAGATGAGAAAGCCCGTCGCAGAAAAACATTGGCCAACACCAGTGAGATCTATTCTCCTTCCGACTCCAGCAAACGAAATAAAGGTTTAAGCACATCGATGAAAGAAGTTGAAAGGTTGAAGAAGAATCGTGAAGAGCGGCGTTTGCGATTAGCTGAAGAAAAAGCTGAAAAAGAATACAATGAGTCGCAGCACATATCAAATCCAAATTATGATTTTAGTTTAATGATTGACGAATATCGAAAGACTATAGAAGTTCACACGATTCAAGCTTCTGATGCAGTTAAAGAAAATCAAATAACGGTTTGCGTTCGAAAAAGGCCGTTGAACAAGAAGGAACGATTGAAAAGAGAAGTTGATGTGATTACTGTTCCAACCATCGATAGTATGATAGTTCATGAGCCAAAGAATAAAGTTGATCTAACTAAATATTTAGATAACCAGCATTTTAGATTTGATTACACGTTCGACGAACACATCACTAATGAAATTGTGTACCAATTTACAGCGCGCCCATTGGTGAATACTCTCTTTGAAGGTGGTATGGCAACTTGTTTTGCTTATGGTCAAACCGGAGCAGGCAAAACACATACAATGGGTGGCGAATTTCGTGGTAAAGTTCAAAAATTTCACAGTGGAATCTACGGTCTAGCAGCTGCTGATGTATTCCAATTATTAGAAAGTCCGCAACATAAAGTCAAAAACTTGAAAGTGACTGTGAGTTTCTTCGAAATATATGGCACAAAATTGTATGATTTGCTAGCGAAACGAGCTGCATTACGCTGTTTGGAAGATGGTAAAGGATGTGTCCAAATTGTTGGACTACAAGAAAAATCTACCAAAAATGTGGAAGAAATCGTAACGTTGATTCAAAGAGGAAGTACAAATCGTATTTCGGGAAAAACATCAGCAAATACGAACTCGTCTCGGTCGCATGCAGTTTTCCAAATAAATCTTCGACATGCCACCAATAACAAACAATACGGAAAGTTCTCATTGATCGATTTAGCTGGCAATGAACGTGGTGCCGATACAATGACCGCCAATCGACTCACTAGAAAAGAAGGTGCTGATATCAATACGTCGCTACTCATTCTCAAAGAATGTATTCGCGCACTTAGCTACAAACAGCAGCATCTGCCTTTTCGTGGTAGCAAGTTGACGCAAGTGCTTCGAGATTCATTCATTGGAGAGAACTCTCGAACTTGTATGATAGCAATGGTATCACCTGGACTTAGCTCCTGCGAACATACATTGAACACTTTACGGTATGCGGACCGTGTCAAGGAATTGGAGTGCAACAATACAGAATGTAGAAATATGGAAGCTGAGCCAAATACACTGGATGAAAGCACTATGGAAACCAATGTACCATTTTGTAAAGAGCATACAGTGTCCATAGATATGCTGGAGTCTGCTGTTACGAACAGCCAGCAGAAGATTATTCATTTTCTGCAAAATACTATGAATACAACGGCTTCAATGTTAGAGTTCAGTAAGAGTGAACCGAATTTTGATCGTTTAGAGTTCGCCACGAAATGGGATCAAGTTCTTTCTGATACACTGGCTGTCATGACGAATGCTACTTCTTTAAATAACCATTTCTTGAAATTTTTAAATGGCGATGCTAGTGGTTTTGTCTAGAAATAATATTTAATTTTAATATTTTTTTGTTTAAGAACAATTTAAATATATTGCAACAAGTGTACTCCATGAATTAATTAAATTATTTATGTACTTGCATTGCAATTTCTTTATGGTTCTAGATCCTGATGTTTCAATTGTTTTTTATGAAAATAAATATTGCTACAATGTGTATTATTTTATTAATTTGTAAAGAAAGGCTTATTTGTAAATTTTCTATGATTTTTCTTTTGGAAATTATTCAGGATTAATGGTCCTAGTATGTTATTAATAACAATATCAATCTTGATAAATTTGAAATATTTATATATTTGAAATATTTAAGCTTATACAAGGATTAATTCTAGGTTATGTGCTATACCTCGAAAGCCAATGTTATTGTCATGTAAGTGTAATTAAATACAAAAATTTTCTTAATTTTATTAAATTCTTTCTATACTTTCAACTTATGTTCTATTGTTTTTATGATGACAAAGAATGCATTGTGTGATAAACGATGCAAAGTTTATTGTAATTCAAGGTTTTCCCATGACCTATTATCAATTTTCGTTACATTATTTTATACTACTACGTGCGTTAAGTATAGCTCATATCAGCAACAATGCTGTTCCTTATCGATTCCGGAAAACAAAAACCCAACTGAGTTCTAACATCTGTATCAGCAGCCATTATAAACCTGGATTTTGTTTCATTAGCAACGTTGATAAGAAATAAATAATCAAATAAACGTAAATATATATATAATTAAAAACACACAAGAGCACATCCTTTGAAAAGAAAAAGCACAATAATTCCCAGTAAAAATTCAATTTTCACTCTATATAAACTGGTATTTATATTATTTCGTAAATTTTATTAAATTGTTTCTATTTTCGCAACCAATTTTACGATTTAAGTAATTGAATATACTACTACGTGCGTTAGGATTTTAACTAGACCGCTTAAGATAAACCAAATATTTTGGATCTGGAATACGCACTTGACTGCATCTGCTAAACTGAAATTTAAACTGTAGCCAAATTTAATATTGAGCCTAAAAGTGTTTGATTATTTAATAACAACTATCTTCAAATACGACCACATATAAGAATAGAATTAAAACTGGACAAATCCCTTAAGAGCACTTTGCAGAACCAAGCTGAGAAATTGATAAGGTGATCGAATTTATCATACAAAAACATCTAAGCAATATACACATTCCCAGTTTCAATAATTTTTATGCCAGTAAAATTTCAAATATTGTCCTATTAGGTATATACAGAAAGAAGTATAAGTTCACGATACATTATAAAATAAACTAGCAAGAACATTAAAGAGACATAGTAGTTTTGTGGGTTTCTTTTTCCACAAGACCAATCCCAATAAAACACCGTGAAATCTATTACTTGAAAGAATGGGCATATGACAATGCATAAAACATATCGTAACGCGGTAATTGTATAGTAGTAAAACCGCACTCAAATATTCCAACCAACGTTTTAACTATCCACAAAACAAGAGAGAAATTAAAAGGACAGCGTAACCAAAAAAAAAGTGTCGCATGCTAATAAAATTGCATAGTTCGTATACGTTTAACCGCTAATTGTTATTTTTTACAGTCGACCAAAGTGAATCGTCCATTATGTGCATTGAATGAAGACAAGCCATGATAGATGTGGTTGAATGTTTTTGGAACGGGTGACCGAATGGGCACCTAACCACTGCGCCGCCGCAGAGGTACCAAACGGACTTCGAGAGTGGTGAGGTGCTCGTGGTTTTTGGGGTTTTGGATTTTAACATTTATAGTAGTAATTGTGATCAACCCGTGTTCATCTTGGGTTTTATTGGTAACCGCAATTGAGGTTTGTTCACAACTTGTGTTAGGTACACGCTGTTGGGGTTATTGGTTTGTGTGGTAAAGAAAACATTTCTTTAAGAAATTACTTATTATGTCGCCCGCATCTATTTCATAATAACTTTAACATTAACACCTTTAATAATGGCGATACTAACCACTTCTCTAATCTGACACAATGGTTAAAGGTATTGTGTAGTAATATATGTACAATTTTATTATAAGAAAGCAAAACGTGAGAAACTTGGTCTGACGAATGAAAATATCCATCCATATGAGCATTTATGATGGCTATGGAGGATAATATCATTCGGTATTTATATTATAAACAAATTTTGTAATTTTACACAATTTTTGTTTTAAAATAAGTAATACTAAACTTTGAAATCAGGTTATAATACTAATTTTTGACTAATATCTATGTACATATAACCAATTAATTTTAACTTAAAATTATATTTGCAGCAAGTAAAATTTAAAGTAGGTATAAATTTAATAAAATTGGTTTATATTTACGAAATATTATTGCTCATATTTAAATTTAGAGGAAGTTTTATCTTTTATTTTGTCAGAAAACAAATACATATATTTTTATCTACGATTAGAGTTAACCTTTTTTGTTTTGGTTTAACTAGCTATAAATCTTAAAAAATTACGTTGAGGTCAAGTAATTTTCCTAAATTAACCAATGTTATGTGATTTTCAGATGTAAATTTACATTCAAATATATATAAAATTACAGTAATTACACTACAGTATAGGTATATAGTATATTGATATCTACAGAATGTATTTTTGCAGTCAGTTTCACAAAGAGAAAAACCGAACTAGTATTTCCTAAATGAAAGTGATTGTATAATAAACTATATCGAATAATATAATTTAAGACGTAAAGCGCAAATGTACCAAAAATATAGTTTATCATTTTTAATGAGTATTAGCTAAATATTATGTTAAAACTAAAAAGGAATGCAGAGTCTTTATTTTATATACCGATTTTGTTAGTAAATTTATGAATTACAATTGCAGTTACAGACAACTTTCAAGCCACATTTTGAAAAAAAAAAATTATAATGGCTAGTGAAATGACTTAGAATATAGCACCTGACAATTAAATTAACTAGATAAAAATTCTACCTTATGATACGAAATAATGATTCATACCCTTTTAAAATATCTATGGCTGCATTTTTAATTTTATTAATATTAGTCGAATTCTATTATACACTATAATTTTTCATATATGTCAAGTTGGCTCGGCCCATATAAGAATTTTTTAAAAAAATACACTATCAGTTAGTGCTAGGTTTGTGCTGGTTAGTGCTTAACTTTCAAAGATTGTGCTGCAAAACTACAAAAATTATTAACATATTCAGTTGATAATACGAAATTCGTAAACACTAACATGTTTCAACATTTCAAATTACTATCAGTTAGTGCTAGGTTTGTGTTGGTTTGTGCTTAACTTTGAAAGTTTGTGCTGCAAAACTACAAAAGTTATTAACACACAACAGTGGGCGCCTTAACTTGACATTTATGAAATACGTAAATATTAATATTTTTTAAAATTTCAAATTACTATCAGGCGCCCACTGAATATATTAATAACTTTTGTAGCTTTGCAGCACAAACTCTGGAAATCTGGTACAAACCAGCACAAACCTAGCACTAACTGATAGTGTTTATTTTTTCTTATATGGGGCGATCCAACATGACATACATATAATTTTCGGCTGATATATAAATATTACAGAAACGAAAAAAAAAAGAATGCCTAGGAAATTTTTAAACTCAAAAGAATCCATAAAGATTGACCAATGGATATTTCGTCACTCAACCCAAATTCGTATAAATTAAACGGTTATGGCTCATATTACATTTTATCGATATAACATCAGTTTAGCCCGTCGGTAAGATAAAATTTGGAATATCATGAATAAGCTGATGAAATAAAAATGTAATCCAAATAAAATCCTGGACTTCAAATACGCGGGGTAAATATCATCACATACCCCATACCTATAATCATAGTTCACAGTTCTATGATAATTTCTTGAACTATTGATATTTTAGGAACAGCTCAACTGTGTAGTATAGCTTATTTGATTTAAGTTTTAATTTTTATGAAAACTATTTCTATTAAGGCATTTTAGAAATACATTATAACAAGCAATATGGTGGACTACTAGTTAAAGATTAAGATTAAATCTCGGAAAATATAAATATTATATAAAATATCAATACACTAGTAGGTAATGTATTAATATGTACCATGTAAATATTATGAATATTAAGAAAGAAAAAAGTAGATATATTTCAATATAATATTGCTGCTCCTTTCGTTTGCGGTGAGCTAAGTGAGCGTAGCTCCGCCCCTAGTCACCGCCTCTTCCGGTGTACCTTTATCAGGGCATAATCATCTCTATTCGTCCATGACATACGATGTAAATTCATCAGCTCGCGTTACACGAAGCTCGAGCAGGCATCTCATAAAAACAATACACACTATACGCCTTATGCATGTGAGCATTATGAATCAAATCACGTCGGCGGGTGAGAGCCGGCCTCTTCGCGAGACGCGCTTGCGTCACACTCATTTCATCTCCGTCTATCACACGAGATGTGCAGATGGTGTGGTCCTTGTTAAGCACGGTAATGGGAAGGCTGACCGCAAACATTCACCACACAATAGC
This sequence comes from Nebria ingens riversi, assembly GCA_018344505.1. Classification (NCBI taxonomy): domain Eukaryota; kingdom Metazoa; phylum Arthropoda; class Insecta; order Coleoptera; family Carabidae; genus Nebria; species Nebria ingens. Next base: position 14,412 of record JADQWA010000279.1, on the reverse strand, counting down.
GGACTCAATGAGTTTGAAGTTCGTCATCCGTTCAGTCGTGTTTCGGCTGGCGTGTTGTGTTGATCAACGTTCTTCCGTTTGACGTCTCCCTATACGTAACATACATAGCACGTGTACTAACGTATTTGAACATACGAAATTACTAGTTTCTGTTGATCAAAGAAACCGAATAATCAAAACAGTGTGCCATCTTAGCTACTATTGCTATATTTGTTTAGCAAATTGAAATATTGCTAGACAGTTAGACAGTTGTTGTGTAAAAGACGGGAAAACCCAAATGAAATTCCCTCGATGAAAGATGATTAGTCATACCTGTATGCGGCAGCAATACACACATACATAGACATAAAACATGTGAAAGTAAACAGTGCATCAACAATTCTTGGGACCGGAAAGCATAAGATTCCATCAATATTTGAAAGAAGTGTGTTAGATCCTTCCGCGAATTAAAGATTATGTGACAGTGAGCAGGTACCTACGATTCGATGAATCGCTATGAGGCGCGAATAGAATTTGAATACCTTATGTAAACTATACGTACTATAGGTGTATGCGGCAACGTACCTTTCATTGAAATCACCAACAGTGTAGCTAGAACGGCGCGGAAAAAAACACCGTTTCTAGCGTCGTCAAAAACTAATGCATCTCCCGGTGGCGTTGTCGTCTTGCAGTGTGTCAGGAGACGAAGGATGCTGGCCGACTAGCGGCATCAAAGGCACCATGTCCGCGGAACCAACCACCGGAGGTAGTTCAAACTATCACCACAGCCAGCACCTGGACTATTGGTTCGAAGCGATTATTTGTGAAGTGCAAACGGAACATCCTGATGAATTGGTACGAACGGGTAGTCCGAATTTTCTGTGCTCAAAGCTGCCGAATCATTGGCGCTCGAACAAAACACTTCCTGTTGCGTTCAAAGTGGTCGCACTCGGCGACGTGGGGGATGGTACCGTTGTCACTGTGAAAGCAGGAAACGATGAGAACTATTGTGCGGAACTCAGGAATTGTACCGCGGTAATGAAGAATCAAGTTGCGAAATTCAACGATTTAAGGTTCGTCGGTCGAAGCGGCAGAGGTAAACGAATTGATTTTACTTTTCTTACATTATTTCATCGAGTGTTAATATACGTAGGTACAAAAATACACAATGAATATTTCATATATACTATTGATAACACACGTTAGCTATGCATGGAATATTCAATTTTGCATTTATCTGATATATTAACATGGATACATACATACATTTGCAGTGGCTTGCACTGGACTTTCGTATACGTAGTAGGTCTATTTTGTTTAGATAGGAGAAATATTAAAATATAAAAATTCACGAAAATATTATTATTCATTACACTATAGGTATCTATTAGAAATTATATTGGCCGGACGTTTTGTAGTTTTCAAGTAAACTAAAAACCTAACAAAATATTTATATACCTAGTATAATATTTTACTAATCTTTGAAAGACTTTTTCATTAAATCTATTTGTCATAAATATAATTCCCTATAGGTAACTACGCAGCTATTGCAACATAAATAAGAAATGTAAGAATTTCAATAGGAATTTTCTTATAACCGGTACTTATTCATGAAGAACATTTTCAAACAAAAGTTGTGCAAAACATTAATATCTTTCATTTTAAATATTGCTAGATTTGCAGTAAGTACAACTGTTTCGGAGATATTGCGGAATCCGCAAAAAAAGAGTGAACATGCACTTCCGATTTAAATATTCTTTTATAAAATAAGAAGTGTTCATACAAGCCATATACAAATCTTAAATTTATGGGTAAAGCTTTGGTAGTTTTGGTTTTAGAGCGCTCAAACACCCACACACACACACACACACACACTCGCAGACGTAATTCCGAAAATAGACAGACTCGACTCAGGGAAGGTCAAATAATGTATTTTCGTTAAATTATCGACTGCGGACATTTTTATGGTTAGCAAAGTTACTTATACTTCGTACAAGAAAGTAAAAATAAAGAACTCTCATTAAACAGGCGATATGCCGTCATAGAATAGACATGTTTAGGGATCTCTGAAAACCACAACAATATCCGTGAGTTCATATCTACTGTGGGGTTCCTAATAAACTATAATTGTAATAAAAAATCATTTTAATTTCTGATGGAAACAAAAGGAAATATTCGTTGCTTTTCCTTTGTTGCTGCAGTATATAAGAAAAGTTATATTAAAAAAACAGAATTTATACCGCTTATTTACAATATACCTACGTAGAGTAAGGTTGCCGAAATCGCACCGGTGGCTAAATCGCACCACTGTTGATTTACAGAAAACTATTCCGCAAATGTTCTATCTATCAGCTGAGAAGTAAGCAGTAGTTTGAAGCTGTGCAGAAAACTGCTTCAGAGTGCCGCGAGCCGTTTTGATGACAAATCGTCTGAAAACTTAAGTGTGCTTGAACTGTAATATTCCGGTACCCGTTGTAAGGAATTAGCCACGAAGTAAATGATATTAATAAGTAAACTCACATCTAGGATAGGAACACAGCTTGTATTTTATCGAGTTAACAAGCTAAAATAACTTTTTTATTGATATTTGGGGATTAAAAACACATTTTTATCATAAATGACAAGATTCCTATATCGCACTACTAGTGAGTTGCTCAAATCGCACCACCGGAAGAATCATATTGTTTTCTTTGTAATGAAGAAAATATTGAAGATATGATACGTTGTCTAATATGTTTTCTCAAAGTATCCTTTTATTATATTATTTCCTATTTTATTATCAGTTTTTATAAGAATTATATGTTTTGTTTCTATGTTATAGGTATCTGTTTGTATCCATTCATCAAATTTATGAATAAACTACTTTACCATTTAAACTAGGTACCATTTTAATACAGATTGCGATTTAGGCAATCCATGGTGCGATTTGGTAACTAATTCCTTAAATCGCACCACTTGCAGGCTTTTACAAATGTGTTTAGGAAATAGATTTGCAATGGTAATAATGCGTTTCCACTTTGGAATTATCTGCCTGAGATATCAAATAAAACGTTAGTATGATAACTTGACACAAAATCATGTTCCCTATATTAAATTGGGGATAATCCGAAAACTGGTGCGATATAGGCAACCTTATCCTATATACCTACATAGACCTATATATACCTACAGTATGCTATGTTGTAAATTTATCATTGCTACAATATCAGTTCTATCTTTTATTTACTTTTATTCGTATACTTACACTCTAATGAGAATAAAATCGAAAATTAATTTAGATGTAGAAATTGGCATTATTTTGTATGATTTAAGACAAAATTTTCCGAAAAATAATCAAACATAATATTTGCAAATAAAACGAGAAGACTAAAAAATGTCTGGCCATCATACTTTTTAATAATTTTTCATTATGCTACTATAGAATCGAACATTTTAAATCTAAAATAAATATTTTTTTTTAGAATATAAACTAACTTTACAATTTTACTGGACATAATGAATGAAAATATTGTCTTTTAAATTTAAACATATTATATTTTAATTTATATACTATCAAATCAAAATATACTGAATACGTAAAAGAAAGTTTAGGGCCAATACATGGCCGATGTTATCATATATTAAGGGGGATTTATACTTTGTTGGGCCGAAAAAGTAGGTTTTTTTTTGGGGATTTTTTTTAGGAAAACTATCTAAGCTAAAATAACAAAATTTGGTGTGTAATACAAATGTTTATTTATTGATCATACAAAAAATGTTTTTACATTTTTTAACGCATTATGACAACAGGAGAAGAGGGCGATTGATCTGTGCGAGATTCAGAGTCCTAAGTCCTTTGGAAATGGTCTTAAACAAAAAAATCAAAATTATTTATAATCTGTAGATATCAATGCATCTGTGGAACTAGAATTAAAAAATATATATATTTGTAGTAATGACGCGTAATTAAAAAAAATATTGTTATTTCATCAAAAAATTATTTAGTGTTAAAAAAAAAAATGTATATGAATATTTTTTTTTTATTCTAGTTCCACAGATAGAGATGACATTTCTGAACATTAAGACTAACAAATTGAAAATTGCTTGATTTTCGCGTCGTGTAGCACTTCCGGAAGGTCGAAAAAAGTCGTTTTGAGAAAAACGCGTTTTTAAGTTTTAGTGGTAGTGTTTAAAGTACTTACGTTTAATCAGCGATTATGAATCCTAAGCTTTGTTTTCCTTTTATATTCAATTCTACATCACTATCACATTCTTTACACTTTAATATAGTTTTAAGAAAGTTAAAAACGAATAAGTAGTATACAATCCGGTACCCGTTCATTAAATCGACAGTAACTTCAAGATAGTCTTTATCCGTAAATGTTTTAACGGCCTATTGTAACTTCGTCAATTTTGCGAATTTTGACTTGAAATATTAACTACATATTTTCAAAAGGCCAAATTTTAAAAACTGTAAATAAGGAAAAAATTATTTTTCGACCCCACAAAGTATAAATCTTCCTTAATTAATGTTGTTGCTCTTCTTCTGAAAAGAATATTGCCTGAAATTTTAATGAAATAAATATGAAAATATTTGTGCACTTTCTTTGTCAAATTCCACAAATTACTATGAGTTTAGATGTAATTTGGCTAAAATAATAAGGAACAAAATAACATTCGTTCTCAAACAATAGTTGTGCGTACCGAATATTATATGTGATGTAGTACAGCCGTTTCGTAGATATTTCAAAAATGTCAAAAACAATTTTTAGACACTTTCCAAAAATAGTCGGCTTCAATTCAGAGAAGATCAAACATTTTTTCCGTTAAGATTTCAAGATGAATTACTTTCATGATTACAATACTTATTACTTCCTTTAAAAAAAATAACGATGTAAAAACGCTACAACTGCTTAATAACTTAATTTTTAACGAATGTGCGGTTACATCTTGTGGAAGTAATATAAAACGCGTGAAAGATGATATAGTTACGTTATTTTGAGAGTTTGCCAATCAGTAAATACATTTTAATGGCAATACTATTATTTAATAAACCGACGATTGATGCAGCTACAACAAATAAAATCAAGATGAGTTACACCAAAACACCCTTGATTTAATTTAGTTTTACTCTTTGAGCATTGTTTAATTAACTATTATGGAAAGGTTAGTTGAGTAAAAAATAGGTAAACTCCATTAAGTAGTAAATGTTTCTGATACAATTATTATCATCATTTACACGTATCATCTGATCAACACAGTAGAGGTTATATGATCATATCATGTGTTTGACATATGGGGGAACACGGTCGAAAAAGTATTAATAAATCGAAAGCCCCTTCCCTCTTGTATGAGCACCCAATCCTATATGATATAAAGCTCATAACATCAATGCACAGCAGCGGCAATCGCATCCTCATCAGTTTATGCATACGTGTTCCGCGTAACCATTTCTGGCATCCACTCGGTGGCAATTGTGTATACGCACGTCAACTTGACAGATTTCATGTAATTGTCTATTTGAAATGAAGCGGAATCATTCTACTTGTTGCGATTAATTTTCGGGTAATACTGCCTTCTCTGTCACTCTGCTGTATACATATGCGCTATATAATTGGGCACCGTGGCCTACTGGATAGCATGTGGTTGCTGGTTTCGATGTTTCATTTGTATGTATATCTAGTTTATTGTCTATCTCCAAAGTATTCATGAACGATACATTTGTTTTACTTTAATCTGATGAATTCAGTTGGAAAATCTGTTTAGATTATATTTATTGAAAAATTCGGTTAATACGGATTGAATTGTGCTCGGATAATGACCACTGTACTTTATTACATATATTGATGTTGTCTACTGCCTCTTCACTTTCATCTTGTACACATACTTCTCAACTATCGGTCTCTGTTTGTCAATCACTTATTACATCGTTATCAATGGATAATAATATGTTTAATACGTCAGCCACTTGAACGAACTCCCACCTAGTATCGCATGATAATTGAAATTAACGTCCATTTTTAATTCGTTGTGAATGTAAACCAAAATAAGCATCTCCGTAAATTTACGCTCCCCGAAAAGTTCTGTAGAAGACTATTCTCCGTAACTAATCAAATGTCAACTAATATTTATACGTTTCTATACTTTATCTGCTGCACTAAAAGTTATTGCAAATTACAACACACTTCGCTTATTTGGAGAATATTGAGTTTTTACTTGCTGTGATTATAAAGTCAAATTTAGATGCATCAAAATAAACAGATATATTATTTATCACTAAACTTTCGTATAAAAAAAAAAAGTAAAAAATTGGGCAACATTGAATATGAAACCGGAAAAGCAAATACCATGCATATGTTCTAAATTTACATGACAAATTGGATGGATACAAAAAAAGTGTAAACAATATAATTACAGTATTAATTAGCTCATTTACCTACTGTGCCGCGTTAAAAGTCATGTGCTATAAAAAGAAATTTTATATATATAAGTTCGATTACATATTAAAAGAAACAAAACAAATGATGATTGTATTAAAATATATTCAAAATAATTTATGTTTATCAATTTTGGTGCTGAAAAATATCATTTTGTAACTAAAGTATTTTTCAGCTCGCCGTATATAGTTTCGAAAAGCTAAAGCATTCTGTAAATATCTCGGATTGAACAATTACTTTTACAAAGAAAAATTCAACATCTTGAATCCAAAAATATATATTTTACTCATATACTTGTTAGTCTGACAAGCGAGCGACGGCTCGCTTGTCAGACTAAAAATTGTCGCTGCTTCTCCTCTGAAGATACCGAACGGATTGCCACCAAATTTGGTATACATAATTTATGAATAATTAATTCATGCCATTCGCATTTTAAATTCTCTAGACTGTTTATTTCTGGAGTTATTAGGATCAAAAAAAAAAAAAACGTTAAATATTTTTTTAGTCTTAACATTTTCTTTAACTTTACATATCTGAACTACGATAAATAAAATGGATAAAATCCATTTCAATTGACAGTTGTCAAAAATGTGCAGTGATATTGGTGGTTATGGTACATATATTGTTGTTCGTTTTATACAAAATTTCGCCATACCAAATATTGGCCCCATACGTTGGCACACACAATGCTAAACACCTCGCCGATAGTTTGTTTTTTATATAGATTTTGAGGATGTATCTTAATCATAAACAAAATTTTGCGGTGAATTTCGCCACAAAACGATTACATATATCGTAAATAAATAGAGTAATGACGTAATTTGTATCAATTAAATATTAAAATTCTAATTTTAAAAAAACATTAGCTCTGTCAATGCTGCGCCAATAAATGGTTCATCATCTACGTTTACTTTTTCATAAAATTATATTTTAGTTAAAAAACAAATGCTATCTAAAATAGTGGAATAAAACTGGAATTCATTTACGGCATCAGTGAACTAAAATGTAAGTTATTTCCGGACAACTTTCGGAATATGTCTTTTAAAATATCCCTATACTATCTTGATACATCATTTTAAATTTGATCACGTTTTATGCGCTTTCGCGTTATGATAAACTATGTCGTGTAACTTTTGTGTTTACATGAAACGGTACATTTTGATATTACGTTGACAACAAACCACAGACAGACGCACCTCTGTACTGGATGTTACCGCATTATGTGCGTATGTTTGATGCTGTTGCTGATAGAGATCAGTGACATGTTGTCATTGGATTTATTTGGAATGTTTCGAAGCTATTCTTAGAAATATTCAACTATAATTTTTTGCTTTATAGTTTTATGAAATGTGTAATATATGAATCAGACACTGCCATGGTTTCATAATAGCATATAGTAATAATTTTATGTGTTGCTAAATATAAAAATGACATTTCAAATGAAAAAGTTACATTTCAATTACAATTTTTTAATCGCAATGTTGGTAATATACCTAACTTAAAAATTCAGTTATATATAAAAAACTCAAACTTTTTATTCAACTACAACTTGTAATGAAATAGCCAGAATTGGTATTTGCTACATCTATGAAGCAATTTAAATTAATGATGCAGCAATACCAAGTCTCATCTTGTTTCGAAATTCGAGACATTGGTGAAATTAGGCCTAAGTAAAACTATATTTTATTAAATATTAAAATACATATTATATTTGTATATGACGGAAATATTTTACCTAACAGTCAGCTGTTCTTCTGAAGGTCATTGAAGACAGAAGAGGCAGCCTCAGTCTCGTATTTTCGAGACGATGCGCAACTTTTACGAACGAAAGAGACTTTGCTTAAGTCTCATCTTGTATTTTCGAAACAAGATGAGACTAGGTACTCAAGTTTTGTCTCAGTTTCGGTCACTAATCCATATGTTCTTATACTCTAAATAGGGTGGTAGAATGTTTTTTTTTTTATTGTTTAAATCTATAAAGTAGTGTTACTTAAAGCGCCCTGTGCGATTATTTTTTTGATTATGCAAACCATTAATTTAAGATAATTTAAATAAGTTAACAATTACGAGCGCCGCCCCAAAAAGTGCTGATAAAAGGAACTAGTGTTATGACTCAACATGCGCTATACCATGTTGCCACATATAAAAATATTTTATTTAATATTTAAAAATAAAGGGAAATAGTTTATTTAGAATGCTATGAATATCAGTAGTTTTATAAAATTTAATAATTTAAAATTACAATATGTTCTATTAAGTTATGTGTAAGTTTTTGGGTGACAGATACGTATACATGCAAGCCTGTGTCAAACAATTTACTGGTGAAGTTTTATTGGTACCTACTGCTTGTCATTTTAGCGCTTGATACAGAACTGACATTCGTTTTGACATATATGTTGAACGGAGGAATAAAATAATTCCCTAACATTTTTTAGCGCATGTTGAGTCATCAATTTCACCGCGAAAATAAATAATTAAAAATATGCAAATGTTTAATAATTATTTAAAAAATAGTCAGATCATAATTGAAACATATAAAGTATCTTTAATCCATATCTTTATGTATATATTTTCGAAATATATAATTATTTATTAAATATAAATTTTATTCTACCTCCCTATTCATAGTACATTTTCCATCTATGTAAATATAAAATGGAGAAAATGACGTGAATTTTATCAACTGCCACTATTTAATCAAATAGATTTTAAGTGAAAAATACATGAATATGTTATCTGTTTCACATGAGTAACAAGTTACATTTTAATTTTATGGGCAATAAATCTAAATCATCTACACAGTGACAAACATAAATGGAAAATTAATAATAACACGGTTCATTTGTGCATATTATATTTTTAAGAACGATCATAAAACGACGGTAAACTTGTGACGTTTGCCGTTCATTGTGGTCATTAAATGTCCACCCTCACTGAGAGGTTTATGTTTTCTAGTCATTCGACAGAGAGAATTACAATCTGTTATATTAGCGAAGTAGAGTCATCGCCCGACGTTTGGCTTTCAAACGACACTCCACCGAGCTTTGGCCCTGCTCAAAACAAACTTGCATTCGCAATTTAATTAACATGAATTTAATTCGTATCTTACATGTAATATTCATACCTATTATACTCTATATAAGTTTAAAAGATTGAATGAAAATTTAGTTGAAAATATTATTTAACACATTCATCTACTAAAAAAACAGTTCTTATTTTAAAATATAATATTACTGCTGTTTCACACTTTTCCTACATACAAATTAATGAGTATACATATAGTATATGATACATGTTACGGTAATTGCATAATTCATACACGAAAAAAAAAAATTATGTTCGAGCATACTTCAATAATAATTCAAATAGAGACAGATAAAATATTGTTGCCATATATTTGTTCTTAAAACGTTGTAATCGTTGTTATATTAATGAATTAAGTTTGAAGAGAATGACGTCAACGGAGAACAGTAACTTGTGTGTGTGTCTGTGTGCGCTCTACAGGCTACACTGTTGATGATAAATTATGAAACTTTAACTTAAGATTTGTATATACCTGGGAAGAAAACTTCTTATTTTTGAAAAGTATATTCAAACTGGAAGTGCATGTTTTACTCAAGACTTTTTTTGCAATTTCTGCAATATCTCCAAAACGGCTATACTTGCAGTAAAAATAGTTAGAATAACATTGAAAGATATTAGTATTCTGCACAACTTTTGTTTGAAACATTTTTTCAAAAAATACCAGTTACAAGATCTTATCTTATTGATATTGCCATAGTTCGTAGGTATGGGAAATTATATATAATCAATCGCATCTACTATGCATATCAATTGTTTTAAATATTCAATATTTTGACATTTAACATTTATTGTTAGTGTTACAAATTAGTTTAGTGAGAAAACGTTACAAAGGTTAGTAAATAATTTAAAATATTATATATAAAATATCAATGTCCCGGCCATAATAATCTTTAATAATGTGTAATGAATAGTTATATTTTCTTTATATTACTATAGAATCGAACATTTTAAATCTAAATGCATATGCAATCTGACAATAATTTAACTTTACAATTTTACTGGACATAATGAATGAAACTATTTTCTTTTAAATTTAAACATTTTATATTTTAATTTATATACTATCTAATCAAAATATACTGACTACGTAAAAGAAAGTTTAGGGCCAATACATGGCCGATGTTTTTGTTTGTTTTTAATTTCTTCTATAGCCTTTTTTAAGTCATTCACATTCCATTGCCCACGATTGGAACTACTTTTGCGTTTGTTATTTGTCGGCATGTTTATTTGATCTAAAACAATAATAAAATAAAAAGAAAACTGTGTCGTCTGTACCGGAAAATTTCGTGTCGTCTCTCCCGATTTTGTGGGTGAGATGACACGGTTTCAAATTTTGCGCTGGTGCAAACAGTGCGCTTGGTCAGCTAGCAATCCACAAATCTAAACTTTACTCATATGACGAAATAAAAAATTTGCTCTTAAAACTATGGTAACCCAAGATACAACCCGTTATATAACTTACCCAAGAAATTTTCACACTATAAAAATAAAACAAATCATTATAACTTACCTAAGATACGCTGTAATTACAAAATTTTATCAAAACAATTCACTTCCAGTTACATTCTATTATATGTAGGTATATCACAATGACAGCACAATCTAACAATTATTTTTGGAAAAATGTTGATACATCTAATCAGTTGATAGAGTTTAATCTGGATCATTATTCTCGTGCGCCATTAAGGTGAACCATCAAGTTCGCTAAAACGTCGTGTTTTGCAAATGAAAACTAAAAAAAATACTATTCGATGTGTATTTGCATAATAAGTGCTTGGTAAAAATTTCATTTATTTTGAGTTTGTATTAATGGAGAAAAAAAATAAAAACTATGAAAAAGTGCCTATTTTGGGGGTTTTTATTTTTTATCTCCAATAATACTAGTTAGAAATAAAGAAATTTTATCATGCATTTTTAATGCAAATACACATCGAATGACATTTTTTTTTTTAATTAAAACTTCCAAAATAAGCACTTTTTCATAGTTTTTATTTTTTTTCTCCATTAATACAAAGTCAAATTAAATGAAATTTTTACCAGGCATTTTTTATGCAAATACACATCGAATGGTATTTTTTTTATTTTCATTTGCAAGCACGATGTTTTCAAACGAGCCTGATGGTTCACCTTAAAGACCCTGGATTAGTGGATTGGTCATCTTCAGTTTTTTGGCAAATAGAACATTAGATTATATTAATTAATATGTTTATTTACCGTAACGCATGTAAGACGAAATAATTTTTCCGTACTTTTGTCTTACTGGATGTCATCGTTCTGGCAGCAACATTTGTATTTGATAATTAGTTCATTACAAAAAAAAACATCGGCCATGTATTGGCCCTAAACTTTCTTTTACGTAGTCAGTATATTTAGATTTGATAGTATATAAATAAAAATATAAAATGTTAAAATTTCAAGAAAATATTTTCATTCATTGTCCAATAAAAGTGTAAAGTTTAGTTTATTGTCAGATTTCCAAAGAAAACATACGATATGTAATTCAGATTTTAAATGTTGGATTTTATAGTAGTATAAAGAAAATATTATTATTCATTACATATTATTAAAAATTATTATGGCCGGGCATTTTTTAGTTTTCAAATTAACTTTAAACAGAGAAAATATTATATATAATATTTTAAATTATTTACTAACCTTTGTAACGGTTTCTCACTAAACTTATTTGTGACACTGACAATAAATGTTAAATGTCAAAATATTGGAATATTTAAAACAATTGACATGCATAGTAGATGCGATTTATTATATATAATTTCCATACCTATGTAACTATGGCAATATAAATAGGATAATAGCAATTTTCTCGTAACTGGTGCACTTTTTGAAGAAATGTTTCAAACAAAAGTTGTGCAGAATACTAATATCTTTCAATGTTATTCTGACTATTTTTACTGCAAGTATAGCCGTTTCAGAGATATTGCAGAAATTGCAAAAAAAGTCTTAAGTAAACATGTACTTCCGGTTTGAATATGCTTTTCAAAAATAGGATGTTTTCGCCCCAGGCATATACAAATCTTAAGTTTAAAGTTTCATAATTTTATCTTCAACGGTGTAGGCTGTAGAGCGCATACACACAGACACACACACACACACAGACGTCATTCCAAAAATAGTCAGACTCGATTCAGGGAAGGTCAAAAGGTGCATTTCCGTAAAAATTTCGAGAAATTTTTTTTTCGTGATTACAATACTTACTTATTACTTCGTAAAAGAAAGTAAAAATGTAGGTAAACTAATACATGAATAAGTTAAAAACCAATCAGATATTGGTGCTTATTTAAGTTTGTTTTAATAGCTTATTTCAATAGAACACTTTAACAACTTTCCTAGTAGTACTTGTATTTTATAATGGTGAATAAAATATTATCTGTAAACATTGGCGAGAGATAAAAAATAATTTATGTGTTTAAACATGGCTAATTTTAAATGATATAAATCTAAGTAGCCGTCATTTTGCAGGACCAATAAAACACCAAGAAATAATCGCATACAACTATTCTCCATCTTTTTTTCTATCCAATTACAGCGATGTATATATTCATTCATATTATCAAAATTTACCGGTTGTGGTAGAGCATTCCGTAGAAATATGGAAATTGTGGTTTCCGAAACCGGGTATTATCTTGTTTATTTTTCGGATGTGGCAATCTAACTTTATATTGATCACTCATTTTCCTCATTATGATTATATTGTATTTGTATGTGCAAACACAATATGCTTACAAGTAACCCGTCATTATTATGAAAATTGCTAGGTACGCATTAAGTGTAATATTTAGTAATCGAAAAGAAAATTGCTCAGTTTTCCAAATTATTGAACACGATTTTTTTTCAGAGCTACTAAATTATTCTTTTTTCATGAATCTTTTGTAACGATATTATTTTCAGTAGGTAGGTATACTATATTAGTTTATTCAGTGTAAAAATTATTAAGATCAATTTACAAACAGTGTTAACATTTTTTAAAATTAATTTATTAATGTATTTTGTTGTTTAGTACTGTCATTAGCCTTGATCATGTATATATGTATGCAAGGGCAAAGAATTTAAAATGTCTTTTTGAATTCTTAAATATTGTGACAATACTGATGATGAAGTTCTCATTAACAATAGTTTAAATATTATTTAGTATATGTAGGAAACTGCAGCTTCGAATTACTCGTACTGCATTCTTCTGAAAAATTGTGTATGCTAAAATTATTTCAAAAGTCTTAAAATTGCCTATTTTGAAAGCTTGGAAACAATCAAATAATTTACGATGGAAAAACGGTGTAAAATTTAAATAAATTATTGAATTCTTTCACTGTTTCGCTCAGTGCTATGCATTGACAAAACATTCCGAAAAGTTAAAAACACAGCTAGCGTTTTGCCGTAGGCTGAAAATACAAATGTAAAATAACTAAATTACGATATTTACGTAATGGTCTCCGGCCACATGACAAACCAGCAGTAATATAATTAGTGGTTTGCACAAAACCTCAGGAAATTATTAGGTGGTGTTAACAAGTAACAGCATCTATATACCTATATTACATATAGTGCATTGAAAAATACTTTGCTATATTTCAGATTTATTTAATGGAAACAACGTGTGCATATTCTGTTATACTTGTGCTATACAGAAATGCATTAACAACAACTTATTTTGCCTCGCGGTTACTTAGGTACCTTTCTAGGTTATTCGTTTTACTTCGGGTTAAAGATGAACAGAAATGGTTATTTATTCGTCTTAAATAAGCAAACTTTACAAAAAAATTGTATTAAGCAGCAAAATTTAAAAAATGGTCTGTCATTGTAAAAAAGGAAAAATTGTGTAGTATAAAACACTATATAAGCTTACCTTTATACTCGTAATAATAAAAACACAACTTTCCTACAATGAGTATAACTCGTTTAGAAAAACATCGTGCCT
>JADQWA010000278.1:23729-37105 GCA_018344505.1 Nebria ingens riversi | reverse complement strand
AACACATGGCCGATGTTTTAATATTAATAACATAGATAATTTCTGGTGATATATGAACTATCAGATGGCAATTTCATTCTTACAGATTATTTTTATATTGAAAACATCAATTTTTACAAATTTTTTTCATTTAGTTATATTATTAATATAATCTTTTATTTAATTCTAGAAAGACAACAACCGCTACAATGGACGATGGGTCCACAACATTCGGCAAACAACGTGGCATATCAATTTCACGAAAAACTGCTCTTTTAATAATTGTAGTCTTTATTGGATGTCTTATTGCAACTGGATTAATAGTTTATAATTTCTCTTCGACATGTCCCCAGTCAAGTTTACCGCATACAGGTCTTTCATTCGAATTTTCCAACAGTAGTATTGTAACGAATACAGGATTTGGTAATACGACCACAGATTTATCAATTTCTACGGAGTCTGCAGTAGCAATCACAGAAGTCCCAAAAACAGAGACAAAACTGGATGTTCGATTGCCACGATCTATTCAACCGGATTCATATGATCTCAAAATTATTCCGTTTATTTATGAAGGAAACTTTACTTTCAACGGAGAAGTAAAAATATTACTGAACGTAACGATAGCAACTTCGAATATTTCATTGCATTTTGATGATTTGGATATCGAACATAACACTTTGAGTGTTAATGAATTTAAAAATAACTTGAAACGACGAAAATTAAAAGTGAAAGGAATCGGCAGTGAAACTAGCAAGCAGTTTCTTATTATACATTTAGATGAAGAATTAAAGACTGGCCAACAATATTTACTATTTATCAAATATAAAGGAGTTCTAAACGACTTACTTCAGGGATTTTACAGAAGTTCGTATTCTAGTAATAACCAAACTAGGTAAAAAACTGGAATTTCCAAAAATAAAATAAATCAAAAGTGCCAGTAGCATAATACTTCATACTTGTATAAAATACTATATTTATTTTGTACTAAAAGGCTGACACAAAACAAAAACATTTCATAATATATATATATATATATATATATATATATATATATATATATATATATATATATATATATGTGTGTGTGTGTGTGTGTGTGTGTGTATGTGTGTGCGCGTGTTTGTGTGAGTGAGTGTGTATGTATATAAAGCATTATAAAAGCAATCGCTAGGGAAAAATATAAAAACAAACAAACATTGGCGGAGTCAATATCAGAACCCAGGCTGACTTCGCAATTGAGTATGATATTCTAAGTGTGTTTGAGGAAACATGCCACCTTGGCCCATTGTGTATACAAGGGTTTGCTAGTATTCTTCCGTTCCTTTTCAAAACAACAATAGGTCAATTTAAGAAGATTCGCAAAATGTCTTTAGAATGTACAATTCAGGACCCAAAATATCTTCTAATGAGTACTGCAATTACAGGAAACTGGTACAGTACGTGTATCGAGGTTTCTTTATGGTAGTCGCATCTTCTACAATTGTTATTGTTAAAGATTTCAATCGTTTTCAAATGAGTGTTAAGGTGGAAATATCAAGTAAAAATTCGTACACATTTTTATCTGTTTCTTATTCATGTATAGCGAGCATCCAGTTTTCCCGGCCCTTATCAAAACCTGTAACTGATTTATGGGGGAACGTAGTGTAGACGGTTTGAAGAAAAACTAATAACTATGGGACATTTTTCCCTATGTAATGTGTCACTTTAGCAATAATGAAAATTGGTTAAGAACTAAAAATCATGCACTCGTTAAAAATCATGGCGTTGATCCGAGGACTGCACGCATCGACACCGTTTGCGCCGGGGTGTGCAGAAGCCGTTAGAGTTATCTGTAAAAAAAAAAAAATTTTAAGTTTATTAAAATACGCACAGCATGAACCTATATTTAATATAAACAAATTAATTTTGGCGTATAAAAATGCTTTATGAAAAAAAGTTTCTTAATAAAAAATGGTTCCTGTTGTGGAGAAAAAGCTCGACGTGTAAAATATTTTTTAATTCAAGGTTCTACGACGAATTTCATCGCGCTACACTGCTCAGCGATTTAAAAATGAAGTTTCGAGAAAAAACCGTTTAAAGTTTCAAGTATGAGAAAAATGGATATTCTTGTGTACTTTCAACAGTTATTATTTCAGTCAGCTATTTTAGGAGCATTAAATAATGTAAAGTCCCGGAATCATAAAGGTTTGTTGCAGGTCCTTTATGTTCTTCAGTTTTCTTTTTTTTTTCTTCAACCGCTTTTTTACGTACACGACCGCTCTCAATTCGAATTCCTGTCTGTGACGCGCGCTTAAAAAACACCTGTAATTTCGTCATTTTTTTTTTATCAATTTACGATTCCAACACCATATCTTTGAAATGTTATACTATGAAAAAAAAAAAAGAATTTCTACACCAGGTTCCCTCCTTTAAGCCCGTTGACAATGACCAGCGAATTTTGTGTCAATTACACTCCCAATTTATCATGCTACAGTTTGCACTTTGGGGGATTACGTTGGCCGATTCTGGAACAAGTAGACCCTTGCTTAGTAACTGTAGGCTGGGGTAACTTTGCTCTTGTGAGAATATCAGCCATTTATTTCGTTTGAATACCTTTACGATATTAAGACGATGGAACATCGATACCAAGGCAGGTAGGACGATCATATGATGGGCGACTACAGCTGATCATTATAAAGAGACTTACTTCAGAAGAATACTAACAGGAAAAGACAGCCTCTGCACAGATCTTTTAAAGATAAATGAGTTCGGTACTTTAAGAAATAAGAATAGATTGCGATTGCGTTTTTAACTTTTTATATAGGGGTACTTTTTGTTAAATGAGCATAGGTCGAATGACATATGAACAGCAAAAGTCTAGTAATACATACCCCGAACTTTTTTAAACA
Organism: Nebria ingens riversi; assembly: GCA_018344505.1. NCBI lineage: Eukaryota > Metazoa > Arthropoda > Insecta > Coleoptera > Carabidae > Nebria > Nebria ingens. Next base: position 34,238 of record JADQWA010000278.1, on the reverse strand, counting down.
AAGGAGAATGTTTGCTTTTTACTTTCTTTTACGAAGTAATAAGTAAGTATTGTAATCACGAAAAAAAATTTCTCGAAATTTTTACGGAAATACACCTTTTGACTTCCCTGAATCGAGTCTGACTATTTTGGAATGACGTCTGTGTGTATGCGCTCTACAGCCTACACCGTTGAAGATAAAATTATGAAACTTTAAACTTAAGATTTGTATATGCCTGGGGCAAAAACCTCCTATTTTGAAAAGCATATTCAAACCGGAAGTGCAAGTTTACTTAAGACTTTTTTTGCAATTTCTGCAATATCTCTGAAACGGCTATACTTGCAGTAAAATTAGTTAGAATAACATTGAAAGATATTAGTATTCTGCACAACTTTTGTTTGAACATTTCTTCAAAAAGTACCAGTTACAAGTTCTTATCTTATTGATATTGCCATAGTTACGTAGGTATGGAAATCATATATAATAAATCGCATCTACTATGCATGTCAATTGTTTTAAATATTCCAATATTTTGACATTAACATTTATTGTCAGTGTCACAAATAAGTTTAGTGAAAAACCGTTACAAGGGTTAGTAAATAATTTAAAATATTATATATAAATATTTTCTCTGGTTTAAAATTAATTTGAAAACTAAAAAATGCCCGGTCATAATAATTTTTAATAATATGTAATGAATAATGATATTTTCTTTATACTACTATAAAATCCAACATTTAAAATCTGAAATACATATGTTTTCTTTGGAAATCTGACAATAAACTAACTTTACACTTTTATTGGACAATGAATGAAAATATTTTCTTGAAATTTTAACATTTTTTATTTATATACTATCAAATCTAAATATACTGACTACGTAAAAGAAAGTTTAGGGCCAATACATGGCCGATGTTTTTTTTCTACCCCCACTTGAGAGGTAGTTTTTGCAAAAGAACCAAGAATAGGGTGTCTTATGGAAGCAGATGTGTAGAGGTACGTACCCTGAACTGTTTTGATAAAAAAAAAATGTGGTTTTGCTTTTTTGTCATGTGATTGGTAATGTTTGAGGTTAAATTGATGATTTCCGGAAAAATTTACCTGGTGCCAGATTCAGGCTCAGCAGGTCCAAATACATACGGGTAAAGGGTTTTCACCTTTGGTATATGAATTTTTTGTATGGCTGTGTTATCTTCATCATTTAGGGTCTAATGAGTTCATCTTTAATTATATACTACAACATATGGGAGAGTATCTCTCCCTGCGGACAACCTTTATTGATGGTAATGCGCACGCAATCAATTTTCAGTGATACGGTTAGGATTCTCTACGTCAGCATCTTATCCATGCCACAACTGTGGTACAAATTTCACGTTCAATTCAATGGTGTAAATAAACTAAGACGTAGGGTTGTATTTGCATATTGCTGATTTGCCAACGTGTCCCTAACTCTTGTCGATACATCAAATAACTTGATGTCCTACTGTCGCTAAGATAGACGTGGTTTTGACTGGTCTCCAATAGCTTTCTGATTTGCTCACTAGGTAGACTTGAATATGTCAGTGGTACGCTACTGCCTTTACTTGCAGCCACGAACGCGCAGTGTCGTAGAGGCTCTTGTCATACTCATTTTTCCAGCTCTTTATTCTGGGCACTAGCGTGCGTAGTGTTCCATCGTGTGACATTTGTAGCGCTCATTTTATTTTGGGGGTTTGTACCTTTTTTGTTTTCCTTGTGCTCATCGGTCCTATTACCACCGAGATCATACGTCAACGCGATGAACACAATCGTTCCGTTTCCGGTTTCACTTTCAACACTGAGTCTTGATTCTTCTCGAATCATAATTTCTTGACTAATCTCTAGAGTTTTCCAATCCGGGTCAACACTGTCTTATACTGTCAGCAGGTAACATTGCTTTGTCAATAGGCTTCCCAGAATCTTTGCCATATCTTTGTTTACTGATTTACCAATGTCTGCCAGTTGTTTGCCATTTTTTGCACTTTTGCGTTGTGTTGCGCAATTGTGTATCCCGGTGCTATCTATATTCATATATTTATAAATCTTTGGCATAAGCGAGGGCTTGTTCGACGTTTACCCTGTTGTGCATGAATTCGACACAATTTGGCATACATGTTTTCTGCTATAAAATAACAATGGTTCCAGTCTCGTATATTCTATCATCGACAGTATTAGAAACATCACTTTGGCTTTTTCGCACATCTACAGTTTTTTGTTCGTGGATTGCCGATCAGCTGACAATCGTATTCCAACACCCATACTTTTGATTGCTACAAATAATGCGTAAATCTGGAAATGCTAGCTTTGGAAATTCAAGCCTTATCATCTACTGTACGTGCATTATCTTTCACTTTTGATGTTAGCGAACAACTACAAACTTGCTCTCTCGTATCGCTAATAATCCAGGATAACTGAACACAGTTCTGGTGCCCAGAGCAAATGCTAAAAGCACGCCGTAGGCAAGTTTGTTCTACAAATACTAGCAGTTCTAAAGATTTTCCAGATAAATTATACTATGTGTGCCATGATTGACTATTTTTTATTATAAATGATTGTTGCTTTGATTATTGTTTTGATTCGATCGGCGTTTTGATTGTTATAATCTTCATTTATTAATAAAATGCTAATAGTTTAATAACGTCCCATTCCTTTTTTTTCATTTCGATTATTTAAGATGATTATATTGATTACATAGCCAAGTTCCAAAGCTCCAGTAATCCAAACTATGAGCATTGGTGACTTCAATACTTGTTTTGTAACTGAGTTAATTTTTACATAATCGTTTATAAAAATTTGATGCATGTCTGAGCTATCAAGATGGTATTACTACTTAAATTTTGGATCCATTATTAACAACCTAAATCTCAATAGTGTATTTAAAAAAAAACATTAAAAAAGATTATGCAAATTTTCCTCTTTTTAATTATTATATTATAAAATTTCTATGCTATTTATTTATTAATTAAATTATTTCAAATTTTTTTTTGGAATGCGTTGAATAATTTCTAAAAATAATAGAATCTATTATTTTAAATTAGATCTCTAGGCAGTTATAAATTTAATTTAAATATTCATAATTTTTTAATGCCTTAAGATGGATAGCAACAACTCAATTCCAACCAACAGATGCGAGAAGAGCTTTTCCGTGTTTTGATGAACCAGCCATGAAAGCTAAATTCAAAATAAGTCTTGCAAGACCAATCAACATGTCTTCCCTATCTAATATGCCACATATCAAGAATCAACATGAAGCAGTGTAATGACCAATTGTTAATATATTTAAGTTTACCGTTCATATATATTTATAAAAATGAAACCGCCACAAATGATTGCTCACATATTTCAGTACTGGCCTTCCAACCTATGTCTGGGATCATTACCAAGAATCAGTTCCAATGTCTACATATCTAGTCGCATTCGCTGTAACTGATTTTGCTAGCATATCCAGTGGAAATTTCTCGGTTTGGGCACGAAAAGAAGCTTTGCCACAAGCTAATTATAGTTTACTAATTGGCCCAAAAATTCTAAAATATTATGAAGATTTTTTTCAAATTCCATTTCCATTGCCCAAAATCGATATGATTGCCTTGCCAGATTTTTCTGCTGGGGCTATGGAAAATTGGGGACTTATTACATATAGGTTGGTGTTCAGTCAATATAAATAAATAATAAAAATTGTTTGATCTTATTATTTGTAGAGAAACCGCAATGTTATACCAAGAAGGTGTATCAACCAGTATAAATTTACAAAGAGTAGCTACTGTTATAGCTCATGAATTGGCCCATCAGTGGTTTGGTAATTTAGTTACTCCAGTATGGTGGACGGATCTGTGGCTAAATGAAGGATTTGCTACATATGTGGAGTACATGGGTGCAGATGCGGTAAGAGATATCTCAACATACCTATGCTGATGGTCTATCTGTATAATTATTTAGATTTAGTCAATATAAATATAGATAATTATTCGAAAAAAATATTTAGTTAATTCGATAATAATTGAATTAGATGTAAATATTTGACGATACATGTGTTCTAGTTCCTATTCTTTCATTCTTGTATTTTAACTCGCTATATCTTTTGACATAGTTAATAATTTAGAAATGTATTTGATTGCAATTCAGGCAGGTTCCAAATACTAATACAGTCTAATTAATGGCCGCCACCAGCCAGGCAATGGGCAATCCTCTATATTCCAATAATAAAGTAGCGATTTTAAATAAATTCTAAAGCAACAATATTTAAACGTAGTTGTATGCACAGTCAAATGCACTAATTTTTGCTATATACTTTACATTCAAAACTCTATGTAACTATAAAATTTATAAAGTAAAATATTAGTCAGTGATTGTCTATACAGTTGCTGTAATCATTATGATATAATTCTGTGAACTAAGATGTAAAATTAGCACGTGTCTAGTCGAAGTATAATAGTCATCTACAATTAAATATACATTCATGTTATTAAGCTTAGGCATGAAGATTTGTTCATTAGGATATATATTTTATTTTAAACAGTAGTTTAATGTTAGTACCAAACACTGCAGTTCATATTTTACTCCCACAAATGTATTGAAGTTTATAACCATTACTTAAACAGCGAAGTCAAGAGAGTAGTGTGTGATGTCTTAAATAAAAACAATTGTTTTTTGTAGACAAATTGGTATTGAATTTTATTATGCCAGGCTAAAGTTAGTTTTAGACTTGAAATCGTATTGGACTTATCAAATGAAATTATTAAAAATATAAAACTTAATATGCGAATAACGAAGGTGATAAGTCAGAAAAAGACGAATGAAAAAATGGGAGGTTTTGTTAACTAATATTATTAATATAAGAACTTAAGTATTTTGTTGTAGGTCTATACTTGACACACAAAAATAGAAAGAGGAATGCTTATGTAGACGTCGGTTTTCCACAACATTCTTTATTAAAATATACGGCCGGTATCGGTTAATAAATTAACCATCTTCAGATAGCCGGGAGGACTATTGATATGGAGAATAAAATCAGTAACACTATATATTCAATAACGTGCTATCATGTAGTCGTAACATTGATTGATATCGTCATATAAAATTAATTAATTCATTAAATTAACAACAAAATAAACCTACATTTAACATTGGCGACTATAAGGTTGTTTCACATGTTGGTACATATTCTTTTTACATACATTGAATTTGAATATAATTTATTGTTTAAGTGAATACGGTTTGTATGTTTTTTTTGCGAGTTATTGTATTGTGTACATTTTTGTTTACATTTTATTGTGTTAGGATTGAGTTTCGTGGGGAAGGAGGAGCAACACCCATTTAAATGCATGGCATTTTATATAAAATTTGTAATAAAAACATTCGTTTAGTTTCAAAAAAATTTGTTTAATGCTAATACGTATTTCGGCTACTTAGGCCATCATCAGAACATATACAAGAACAATTACATTGTGGTCGGTATTTATATCTATGACAATTAGTAAGCAATATGGTGGGGTTATATTTGGGAGAACCAAGCAAGGATTAGAGTGGTTTTAGAAGCGGTGACGAGTTCAATTCTAACTGTTCATTCATTAGGTTCTTGTTCTGAGAAACCGCTTTATTAATCTCTAACGCTTCTAAAAGGTTCAACTTTAATCCTTTCTTGTGGACGTGTAAAATCTTAAGACTATGGAAGTCAAATGTATGGTTCGATTCTAGCATATGTTTGGCAACATTAGAATCACTTTTCTGTAAACGCCAAGATCTCATGTGTTCGGAAAATCTTATATTAAAATTACGTCCTGTTTGACCTATGTAAGAGAAATTGCAATTATTGCATGATATTTCATAGACCCCACTTTGTGCAAGATGGTTCCGTGTACAGATTTTATTATTGACTAAATGATTCTTTAAAGTTTGTTTATTATAAAAAGCTGATGTAATATCTAGTGACTTTAGTTTTTCTGAAATTCTAAAGCTGGATTTACCTACGAATTTAATTTTGCGATATACTTTTGTATTACCTTGGATAGATTTATGGTAAAAATGTTTGGTCAATTCTTGTCTTTGTTTCCTGTGTACCAGTTTATTTATAATTATGGGGTTGTATTCAATATTTATTGCAATTTTTCTTAGTGTTTGTAATTCGGTTTCAAAATCGGAGTCAGAAAGAGGGATTTTAAGTAGTCTATAAGTAAGCTGTGGAAAGCTGAGAATTTAATATTTTCCGGGTGATTGGAGGATTGTGGTATAATTGTATCTGTGTAAGTCGGTTTCCTGTAGATATTAAATGTAAGTTTATTGAGATTACGCATGATAGTCAAATCTAAGAAGTTAATTTTTTTATCTTTTTCTTTTTCTATGGTAAATTGAATGTTTTGATTTAAAGAGTTTAGAAATTATCTAGTTGTCTGTCTGTACCTGTCCATATACAAAATAATATCATCAACGTATCTGTACCACCATGAGATTTTATTTAGAAATGAATTGTTCGAATTGAAAAGCTTAACTTCAAAATCATTCATAAATATGTCTGCAAACAAGGGAGAAAGTGGAGAGCCCATTGGTAGTCCACCATTTTGTTTAAAGATCTTGTCGTCAAAATTGAAATGGTATGTGCAACGATATCATATCAATTTACATCTGAAGCTTACTCATGATGAACTGGTGCACAAGCTACACAGTGTCGAACTCGACGCTTTGGATCAAACAACTCGAGAATCTGTCGCGTATCAAAGCCACGTCCAATATGTGAAACAATCAGAAAAATTGAAGAAACTCATACAATCCTCTACAAACGCCAACAACCAAACCAAACCGAATAAGGAACATCGAGAAAAAAAGAATTCTATCCGAGAGTCCAGAACATATCCTCAATCACCTTTAACGAAGCGGAAACCTCACTCCTCAACAAAGGACTTCAATACTCACCAAACATTAACATTAGTAATATACACCTCCAAAATTTGGCTCTAGACATGGAAGCTGCTCTATTCAACAATCCTCACACAACCCCTTCTATTAAAGAAAATTGTGCTTCAGTCATTAAAAAACAACTTAAATCATGCCGCAAACAATCTGTAGATAACAATCTGTATTAAGAGAAAATTAACATCAACAACCTAATTATTTATAAAGCTGACAAAGGGACACACAGTTAAAAATAAATAATAATAAAAATAAAAAAAATACAACACGAAACCATACCCACGAATAGCAAATTAGTTTCCTTCGACATTCGCAGCCTGTTCACCTCTATTCCAATTAAAGAACTTCGGCCTATTTTAGAAATGCAACTCAGCTATTGCGGCAATAGTAAGAAAACGAAACTCATGAATTTGATTAAATTGTGTCTTGACCAAAACTATTTCAATTTTGACGACAAGATCTTTAAACAAAATGATGGACTACCAATGGGTTCTCCACTTTCTCCCTTGTTTGCAGACATATTTATGAATGATTTTGAAGTTAAGCTTTTCAATTCGAACAATTCATTTCTAAATAAAATCTCATGGTGGTACAGATACGTTGATGATATTATTTGTATATGGACAGGTACAGACAGACAACTAGATAATTTCTAAACTCTTTAAATCAAAACATTCAATTTACCATAGAAAAAGAAAAAGATAAAAAAATTAACTTCTTAGATTTGACTATCATGCGTAATCTCAATAAATTTACATTTAATATCTACAGGAAACCGACTTACACAGATACAATTATACCACAATCCTCCAATCACCCGGAAAATATTAAATTCTCAGCTTTCCACAGCTTTACTTATAGACTACTTAAAATCCCTCTTTCTGACTCCGATTTTGAAACCGAATTACAAACACTAAGAAAAATTGCAATAAATATTGAATACAACCCCATAATTATAAATAAACTGGTACACAGGAAACAAAGACAAGAATTGACCAAACATTTTTACCATAAATCTATCCAAGGTAATACAAAAGTATATCGCAAAATTAAATTCGTAGGTAAATCCAACTTTAGAATTTCAGAAAAACTAAAGTCACTAGATATTACATCAGCTTTTTATAATAAACAAACTTTAAAGAATCATTTAGTCATTAATAAAATCTGTACACGAAACCATCTTGCACAAAGTGGGGTCTATGAAATATCATGCAATAATTGCAATTTCTCTTACATAGGTCAAACAGGACGTAATTTTAATATAAGATTTTCCGAACACATGAGATCTTGGCTCTATGCTAGAATCGAACCATACATTTGACTTCCATAGTCTTAAGATTTTACACGTCCACAAGAAAGGATTAAAGTTGAACCTTTTAGAAGCGTTAGAGATTAATAAAGCGGTTTCTCAGAACAAGAACCTAATGAATGAACAGTTAGAATTGAACTCGTCACCGCTTCTAAAACCACTCTAATCCTTGCTTGGTTCTCCCAAATATAACCCCACCATATTGCTTACTAATTGTCATAGATATAAATACCGACCACAATGTAATTGTTCTTGTATATGTTCTGATGATGGCCTAAGTAGCCGAAATACGTATTAGCATTAAACAATTTTTTTGAAACTAAACGAGTGTTTTTATTACAAATTTTATTAAAATGTTTCAACGAGTGCCAGCAGCAAGGTCTATTAATTTTATTTTATATAAAACTTACAAATACATAAGTAATTAAAAACTAACATTTTGGTGATGGGTGCATCATTTGTTTTCGTATGCGGGATGTTGTTGATCTAGAGAAAGCATTCGACAGAGTACGTAGGAAAAAGACATGGCAAATATTGGGGAAAAAATATATAAACAAACAGCTATTGGAAGCAATTAAAAGTGTGTACAGAAAGACATCCAACTACATACGAACAGAAAACGAAACATCGAAGGAATTTACAACTACACAAGGACTTAGACAAGGAGGAGCATTAAGCCTACTGATATTTATATTTTATTTATATTATAAAGAAGGTAAAAGACGAAACAAAACAAGGGTTAAACTGAGTCTTTCGATGGCAATCTGACAGCTGCAACGAAATACATAGAAAAGCATACCCTACGAAGGGATTTGCCCCTTAAGCCAGGGCAAAGTTTAGGTTGGGGGGGGGGGGGGGGGAGTAGATCAAGAAAACACATTTGATGAATTATCTGGAAATATCTATCAGCGATTATATGTTTTTTTTTACTAAACGTCAGATTGCCATCGAAAGACTCAGTTTTACCAAAACAAGTAGAGGTAGGGCACCACAATCTTACAAGAACTATGATAGCAGAGTGTGCATTTGCAGACGACTTTGCAATTCTAGCAAAAAGCGAAGAAGATCTTCAACACAACCTTAATATATGGGACGAAGAATTAAATAGACACAATATGACGATAAACGTAGAAAAGACAAAAATTATGGTGATATCAAAAGAGGATATATTAACAAACATAACACTAAATGGAAGAGCAATAGAACAGGTAAAAACATTCAACAGAATACAGACAGCAAACAAAAGCTATCATGCAGTAAACAAAATAATATTGTACAGCAAACAGGTATCGAAGAAAACCAAAATAACAAAATACAGGTCAACACTAATATACGTAAGTGAAACATGGATAATGAATCCCAGAATAAAAAGCAAAATACAAGCGGCACAAATGAGATACCTAAGAAAAGTAGGAGGCACCAGGTTAGATAGAATAAGGAACGAACAGATAAGAACAACTCTACAAACAGAAAACATACAGAGCACCATAGAGAAAAAACAACTAGCATGGTATGGACACCAAATAAGAAAGCTAGAAGACAGACAAACAAAACACTGAAGAGGAACAACATCAGCTGCCAAGAAGCAAGAAAAATACCGAAGATCAGAAATGAACGGAAAGAGCGTATAGACAAAATTAATTAGGAAAATGAACTCTCATCCGAAAGGGTAAAAGAGAAAAAAAAAAGATTATATATAATGCGGGATGTTTTGTTTTGTGTTGGCTTTAATGTTGTGTGATGTCGGTGTTAGTGTTTGCGTCTGTGCGGTGTTGTTTTGTGTGTTTGTTTTAGGTGTTCAGCCCTTGGAGGCTTTCCAAAAATATGGGTAGTATTTGGTAGGGTAGTTTGTGTTTGAGTGTGTGTGTTGCGTGGTCGTGTTGGAATTTTGTGGTTTGTTTTGTGAGTTTGTTTGCGTTGGGTAAAGTTTTGTAAAAAAATTGTGATATATTTAGTATATACTGCTTAATGTATGATATATTTGTGATTTTATTTATTTGTGTTATGTGAGTGTACCTTCCAGAGTTGGTGGCCAAGCGCAGGTACATATTCTGGAGGCGCTGCCATGGTATCAGTGCTGTGTCCGATGCGTTGCACTACACTGGGGCTGCAAATGTGAATATGGGGCGAATGATAGCGGTGTATACGAGGGTTTTGTTTTTTTATTGTGAGGGAACTGTTGCGGACAAAGAGAAGATATAGGTTGCGAATGACGAGTTGTGCTTTTTGATTGTTTTATCGTTTGTGATGGGGTGATTTTTTGTTTGTTTATTATGAGTAGTGTGTGTATTTTTGTGTTG
>JADQWA010000278.1:10700-23629 GCA_018344505.1 Nebria ingens riversi | reverse complement strand
CTTATTACTATTTATTATTTTACATATTGACCTGTGATATAAGATATTTTAAATATTAAAAAATATATATTAATTAATTTTTAATTGTATCTATTTATTTATATACTTTTAATAAATAACGAGTCCAGCCCACAACCGTTTTCACTAAAACAATAAATTATATTCAAATTCAATGTATGTAAAATATTTAGTGTACCTACAAATGAAACAAACCTATAGTCGCCAATGTTAGAGTAAGTTTATTTTATTATTAATTTACTTATTTAGTTACTTAATTTTATTATTAATTTACTTATTTAGTTACTTAATTTTATTTTATTTATTTTATATGACGATAACAATCATTTTTATGACTACGTGTTAGCACGTTATTGAATATATAGTGTTACAGATTTTACTCTCTGTACCAATAGTCCTCCCGGATACCTGAAGATGGTTAATATATTAACCGAAACCTTTCGTATTTTTCAATAAAGAACGTTGTAGAAAAATGACGTTTACGTAAACATCCTTCTTCTTATATCATCCACAACAGAGTTAATACATTTTAAGATGACACAAAAATGTATATCTTGAACTGTTATGTAACAGCTAACAGTAGTAGTAATTCTTTATTGCAATAGTATTTATTTTAATGTTTTGATATATCAACATTAGGTTGAGCCGGAATGGAAAATTTTGGATCAATTTGTTATTCAACAACATATTGCTTTTGCATTAGATGCTTTGGAAACGTCACATCAAATTTCTATTGAAGTTGGACATCCTGATGAAATTAATGATATATTTGATCGCATATCTTATGCTAAAGGTAAGCTCCTCTTAGTTCTTACAAATAAATGTTGGGATAGTAGGATTTTTGTAAACTTAAATAAAAAGAAATAAATAATAAACACGTGACACAGTGCTTGTTATGACATTTATCATAAGTCGGCCGCAGAATATTTTAAGTACAAAAATTAACAAATTACTTATCACTTGACAACTAATTTGGTGATTTTTTAATCGCTTTACCTCATAATTTTAAGACAGCAGATATGTTTTAGTTTGAATGACATCTTTAGATAGTCTGCTATCATTTTTTCTGTATCGATCTCTTCGATTCTTATTTTTATTTTGTAATCTTCTCCCGCAGAAAATGGTACATCTATATGTTTACATCACTTTAGGTTTTTGGTTTCTTGTTTATATAAAAAAATCCAGTATACTAATGGTTTTTATTTGATATTAGACAAACAACTGTGGCAGGAGATTTATCTGGTCTTGATCCTCGCCAGTCACAAAATAAGGTTTTAGTAATTTTTGGTTCTGTCTTTTTAAAAATGTCGATTAGCATTGGTTGGTTTGGCAACGGCTTTGCCATCTGCCATAATAAATTTTTGTAGTATGTTTGTAATGTAGGGTAAGGTTGCCTATAACGCACCACTTTTCCCCAATTTAATATAAGGAACATGATTTTGGGTATAGTTATCACAGCTAACATTTTATTTGATATCTCAGCAGATAATTCCAAAGTGGAAACGCATTATTATCATTACAAATCTATTTTCTAAGCAAATTTGTAAAAGCCTGCAAGTGGTGCGATTTAAGGAACTAGTTGCCAAGTCGCACCATGAGTTGCCTAAATCGCACTCTGTATTAAAATGGTACCTAGTTAAATGGTAAAGTAGTTTATTCATAACATAGGATGAATGGAAACAAACAGATATTTAAAACATAGAACCAAAACATATAATTTTTATAAAAACTGATAATAAACTAGGAAATAATATAATAAAAGAATACTTTGAGAAAACACATTAGACAACGTATTATATCTTCAATAGTTTCTTCATTACAAAGAAAACAATACCATGCTGCCGGTGCGATTTGAGCAACTCACTCATGGTGCGATATAGGAAACTTGTCATTTTATGATAAAAATGCGTTTTTAATCCCAAATATCAATCAAAAAGTTATTTTGGCCTGTTAACACGATAAAATACAAGTTGTGCCTCTATCCTATATGTGAGTTTACTTATTAATATTACTTACTTCGCGGCTAATTTCTTACAACGGGGAACGGAATATTACAGATCAGGAGCACTCAACTTTTCAGACGATATGTCATCAAAATGGTTCGCGGCACTCTGATGCAGTTTTCTGCACAGCTTGAAACTACTGCTTACTTCTGAAAATAGCTGATAGATACAAAATTAGCAGAATAGTTTTCTCTAAAACAACAGTTGTGTGATTTAGGCGCCGGTGCGATATCGGCAACCAGGGCCGGAAACTTTTGATTTTACCGTGTGGTGCTTATAAAATCAGAAATACGAGATATGTTTAAATGAATTGCTTTATTGCACGCATATATATACTCGTATATACAATACGATACAATTCAATTGTAGTTAAATTTGTTGGTAGAAAAAGAATACATTTATCAAGTAAAGGCTCATATGAGTTGTGATGCCGTGGTGCAGCTGTGGCATATAACTCGTATATATATATATATATATATATATATATATATATATATATATATATATCTATCTATATATATATATATATATATATATATATATATATATATATATATACGAGTATATATATATATATATATATATATATATATATATATATATATAAACTGAAATTAGGTACATATTTTTACTAAAAATATATATAGCAAAAGTGGAGACACGAACTGATGCTCTGAAAATCCACTCATTTATGAGTAGTTTTAAACCCAGTGTTTCTGTGTAGTCTTGATGTACATGAAGAATCGCAAGGTGATTCAGCCGTTTTTGCTTTAGAGAGGAACGTAAATACGTCTTCAGCCGACGAAGTGTGAAAAAAAAAACGCGCCGCTGTACATGTCGATGCAGGTATTGTAAGAAGAATTTTCGTTAGCTTTTTAATCTCTGAAATCAAGATAGCAAACTCGGAATTATTTTTTAAAAAATCTACTATATCCATTAACCTAGTAGGTGCTTTACCTGCCTTAGTTAGCATCGCATCTACCAAAATATCTCTATGCAATGTTAGTCGAAGCGCATCAAATTCTTGGTCGTCATTTATATTGTAGAACGCAATAACTTCCTTTACGGATGATGTTGGCTTTTTAATTATAAAATCTTCTACACCTTTTAAAAAATGTATAGTCTTAGATCGAAATCTATCATGCAGGGATATCAATGTCAAATCGATAACCTCGTAAAACAATTTTTCATAATATTTACGGGGTGATGAAAATTCGTGTCAGCGGTTCTAGTTCCAAACTTACGTGCTTCAGTTTCCACATGGTGCCATAATTCATCAAAACCTTTTTCTCGGAAGGTTTTGAAATGAAGTTTCATTAAATCAACCATTGAGTGAGATTCATTTACACTCAAGTTTTTTTTTTGTAATTCACAATTTAGGGGTTCAACTCTGTTAAATACAGAAATTAATAGATTTAAAGTAAAATAAAAAGTGAAACAATCCATTTTATACAAAAACCCTAACGCTGCAGAAGTAGAGGAACAGGTTGTTTCCTTATCTCTACCAGTTTTTTCCAGGAAATGCATCAAGGCTTCATAATTGAATAAAATGGATTTTAAAGATTTTATCCTCACACCATCTTGTGGGGCAGAACTTGGTGAGTAATGGCGCATTCGCCTCTTGCAGTTCCTTAAAAAATGCAAGGCGCTTAGGCGATTCTCGTACGAAGTTCTTTACAACTCCCAGAAAGTCTCTTATAAATGTTATGCCCTCTAGTGCATCTTGCACAACAAGATTTAATCTATGCGCAACACAGTGAACAAAAATAGCACGAGGTTGATCTTCTCTTAATCTTGCTTGCAGACCAGATAAAGAACCTCGTACATTTGCTGCTCCATCAAAACATTGGCCGCGAAGATGTTTTATATCTAATCCAAAGCGGAGCAAGGCGTCTTGATAATTTTATACAACGTTTCGGATTTCGTATTACTTGTTTCGTAAATGCCAACGAACTCTTCTCTAATTTGAAGATCTTCCTGCACAATTCTTAGTGTTATAGATACCTGTTCTAAGCGAGAGATATCAGATGTTTCGTCAATCATCAGACCATAATATGTACCATCTTTAATTTCCAATGTAATTTTTTTTAATACGACATCTTCTTGGAGCCTTAATATTTCTTCAATGTTGCTGTGATGAAGCCACTTAAAATTTGTCCGTTTCATCCATGTTTTGAGCTCAGGAACATCAGTTGCTCGCATTTTCAGAATGCTCATGAACTTAGAGCGCTCGTCATTATTACTGCCCCTAAAAGGCAATCCTTGTGAAATTAAATTAGCGGTATGGAAAAAAATTTCTAGTGCAGTTCTTGCTTCTGTAACAAACGCGGCGTTTAGACTATTGCGCGCGCTGTTTCCTTTTTCGACTATATGTCGTTCGAGCGATATCTTCTTTATACTCACCTGGATGTGGTTGCTCGGTGAATCTTGATCTACACACTGGTGATTTGGTATTGGATGGCACGTAATTCAGAATGAGCGTTTAAAGAAAATAATAATTTAATAAACGTAAAGAATGTTTAACGAAATACAATGTGTGGAAAACTAATGAACAGTAAAAACTAGGTTTACAATTTAATAATGATTAAGTGCTAAATCGCTACCTGAACGGAGACCCCGACTGTCACACGACAGCCGTGTTATATACTCAGTTCTGACCTAAATTCAAACAGCTGACAATGCAAACAAATCCTGACCTAGACACCTTTGCTGAATGCGGAAACTTCGTTATTAGAAAATGGTGACTAGTTATTTCGCAGCTAGTTGCATGGAATTTCCTAGCTCAGCATATCTGACCTACGCAACTAGCCTGATTTGTTACAATGCCGTCCCCTTAAGACTGAATTACATTGAAGATGAATTCAGTCCTCTGGTGGATTTAGGTCGGTCGCTCTACTTACAAATTTTATAGCTAAATTGTATGTTGCTCGCACTTCACATTGCTTGTCGCAGAAGGGCTACGGGAGCTGTGTTAGTATTCGGGGGCGGTGAAAGGAGCGGTCCTAACTCCACCACGGGAGACAGCGTTTCTTGACTGACCGAGGGGTATAGCCGAGATGTCCTGGCGCTTACCTCGGGTGCGTCTTCTCTTGGTTTGGGCTCTGCTGGAGGGCGTAACTGGTGAATGGCGTATCTGCTGGTCAATGCTTGCCACAGGCTGGCGTTACCAGAAAAAAACGTGGCCTCGGGCGGTCGTTGGCCACCTTCCGTAGTGTAAAGAAGTTCACTATGACACCAGCCAAATAGCTCAGAAAAGACAGACTGGTGTAGACCAGCATTATGATTGAAAATAAGTTGCCTAGCTTGGACAAGATACCCCATACCTCTTCGGCGGCGTTCAGTGCCATCGTTGTAAATTCAGCTCGACTGAATACGTATCCTTGTCCGTCAACCTCTACACCTGCGACCCTTCTGGTCATTAGGTTCGCCACCGCTTTCCGTTCGGCGGGAAACATAAGCGCATGTTGGAAGGCTTCCATCTTCTCTCTAGAGTACACCCCGTGAGCATTGATTGAAGAAATCTTCATTATGGGGATGTTCTCTGTCTCGTCGTTGGCTCCTAGGTGAACTGGGGAGGGATGGGCCTCTTTGAGATCCGGAGCCAGCTCTAGCCATTTATCTTCGAGGTGGAACATTACCGGGAGTCGTCCATCACAGTCCACTTGTGTACCGCGGTCCTGTATGATGTGGGTTATCGGCGTCTTGAACAGGGATTCGTTTCGGTACGTGATGGGTAACTCCTGGTATCAAAATTCCGTGCGGCGGAATTCCACGATCTTTGCACGGCATTTAGCGATGTATAGAACTTCCCTAGTACTCTACGAATGTGTCCGACCGCTTCCTTGACAAGGTCATTTGTTGACATCAGGGGATTCCCGAGCAAGAGCCAATCGGTTTCGCATCACCATTTCCCGCAGACGGCATCGCTTTAAGATGGCATCGTAGACCAAGTCGCTCACTTGTTGTTTCACTGTTATTTCTAAAAATACCAGCTTAGTGAGGACTTGGGCCATCAGGTCGGTGTTTTGCTGTATCTTCCTCGATTTTTACAAGAAAAAGCCCAGCGATGTCTCAAAAATTACCAATAAGCGGTTCTGCTCCGTCCGCCAAGCTTGTTGTTGGCATAGCACATCGGGTGTGCTAAGGCGGAGCGCGAAAACCGTATCGTGAGTTTTCACGATCACGTATCTTGTCTCTGCTTGTTTGTCTTCCCCAGGTAAGGTCATCACGGTAGCGACCCCTTCGTAGAGTACGTCAATGTCTTTGCACATGCATTGATCTGGATTGCTGACCTCCCACGTCACTTCTCCGGTCAGATCGTCGAAACAATAATTCTCTGTGAAGGAGCATACTGCTTCTGTCCGGAGGTTGATCGTGTTGTCCTCTATGTTGGCTAGAGCGGTGTAATCTTGAAGTTTCACCGTGATGGCCGCGGATACTATCACGTCTTCATACGTGACGCCATTCACGATGAAACGTACACCCTTACATTTCCCTGATGTCTCCAAGTGCCCTTCTAAAGTGGCTGAGACTTCCGTTGTTCCATTCATAGCAAGCCCAGTTACGATGCCCGCTCCTATTCCGGATAGGTCGAGACGCCGGTGTTTGTGCGCATTCACACATGCCTCGACCTTGACATAGTGTATGTACTTTGCTAGACCTCCGGCAACCGCGCTGGTGTGTGAGTGCATGCCACAGTGTTCAACGAGTTGTTGAACGGTTATTAAACATGCGTATTTATGCACTTATGAATAAACCTAGTTGAATGGTGGCGCCGTCTAAGCAAAAAAAAAAATAAGCGGAACTAAAGCTAATGGTTTGTATCCATAGTGTGAACTTGAGAAATTCACTACTAGATAAATTTTTAAAATAGTCAACTTGTGTCTGCGTCCGGACTGTGACTCATATGAAATAAATAGTAAATATTCGGTCGATTTTGCGGCTGTAGTCATCCGAGTAGCATTTGATGTATTTTTTTCTTTTCTTTCATAATTTTAATATTTTTTTATATATATATATATATATATATATATATATATGTATATACGAGGATGGTCTGACACGATTCCGACCTAACAAAGATACAAGACATTTTTTCAGATGTGTTTTTGTATTTTTCAACATAGTCTCCTTGTAACTCTACACACTTCTCCCAGCGATGCTCCCATCTCTGTAACCCGTCCAAATAGTACTCGGCGTTTTTCTCTGCAAAATAATTGTTCACGAAGGTGATTGCCTCTTCATTTGACGAAAATCTCTGTCCTCCGAGCGCAATTTTTAGATGAGGGAACAAACAGAAGTCGCTTGGGGCTAGATCTGGTGAGTAAGGCGGATGGTCAACCGTAATTCATGGATTTTCGCCATGGCAACCGCTGAGGTGTGAGACACGTTTTTGGTCTAACGTGAGCAAACGCGGCACCCAACGCGCTGATAGCTTTCTCATGTCTAAATATTGAATTAATATGTGACAAACACGTTCTTTTGACATGTTCATAACCTCTGCTATCTATCTTACTTTAATTCGGCGGTCGTCTTGCACCATTTCGTGAACTTTGGTGATGTTTCCGTCGGTAGTTGCAGTTTTTGGGCGTCCCGAACGTTCATCGTCTCCCAAGCTCTTCCGGCCACGTTTAAATTCAGCTGCCCAAAATTTCACTGTGGTAAATGATGGTGCAGAGTCGCCATACACAGAATCCAACTCATCTTTGATTTGCGTAGGCGTATTGCCTTTCAAAAACAAATATTTGATGACAGCTCGATACTCGATTTTGTCCATTTTCATAAAAACACTCACATCAACTCACTCAAACGACTGTTACATAACAACTGCGCGTCCAAAATGGCTGAAACTTTGGTGAGTAACTGTCAACAGATGAACAACGAAATTCCATAGCTTTTACCTACGAGTGCTGCTATCTTCATGTTGAGGTCGGAAACTTTTCAGACCACCTTTTTATATATACTTGTATATATGTTTGTATGTATGTATATAACAAAGTAACTTGAATTTACTACGTAAACTACGCTTTACAGTAGGCAAGTCTCTGCCGCAACGGTTAAATGGGGAATGACAAATCGATCATATCGATGTTCCCTACTTAGCTCGTTGTTTGGGCAAATTTCGCCTAGGTTAGCAATATCGTAACCGGGATCTATGTCCCCAATACTGCCTAATTGACAAAAAGGTACTCAATATGTTTGCACGCGTACATTTATAGTCACTGACCCCGCAATATAATATGACCTAAGCAAAATTAAATGACCCTAACAACCGCGATTGTTACGATTGAAACTAATTTTATTAAATGAATAAATATAAATAGAGATATGCATCGGTCATGTAACATGACCGTCATTTTGGTCATGCCGCAGTCACGACCAAAATGATGGCCATGTCCCATTGGAATAAAACGTGGTAATGATAATTTTGAAAAATGAGCGTCACAGGGACATCGTTCGTAAGTATGTGATTATATTTGTCAATAGCAGTGTAAGGTAGTATAGTATTATTGTGCATAGCTTTTGGCTAGATCAAGTATTAGCACTAATTTGTTTTTCGAATATTCATCGGATATTCTAGCATACTTCTAGCAGTGTGGTCGTATCGTCGACACAAATCTTATAATGTAATCGTGCATCAGTTTGTTAATTACAAAATTGATTTAATTTTAAAAGTTACTAATAAAATCAGCTTTTTTGTGTTTTGATAGATATTTTTTATATATAAACACGCTTTACATTCAATTTAATAGTTTATAACATAATATAATAACTAGACATTATTCAGATTTCAGACAATTGTTTGTAAATGTCGATAAATTTACTTTAAATTTATATTTAACTAAATATATTTACTAAAATTGTACATTATTAGTTGAACTAATAACGCTGTTTAAGTTAAAATTACAGATTGAAAATATCTGAAAATTACTACTGTCACGAGTCACGAATTTTAAATGTCCGTCATTTTATTAAACAAACTGTAATATTATTGAATTTTTACCCTGTTTTGCATTTACGTGTTTAAAATCATATATTATAGTTATGCTATCTTCTGACGCGCCATTGGATCCACTAGATCCATCATATACACTTTTAAGATATTCACACCATTTTACATCTGTTTTAATCCAAAGTAATTCACCACAAACATTTTTAATTGCTTTCGCACAACTGGTATAGCTGCCACTTTTCAATCTCTTCACACTAGACCAAAACAATTTGCTATTTGTACTACAATCAGACATCAACTTTTCATTCTATGCTTTATCCATATTAATCTTGCTTTCAGTCACAATCCTTTTCGTATCTCTTCTCTTCAATTAATATTCAGTCAAGCAAGCGTCATTAACATCATCCGGCATATTCTGGACATTCAAATAACTAAAGTACGCTTCATAAATTGTACGTACAGCCTCTGGTACCCTTTCATTCCACCATACGTGCACCTACCCTTGAAACACCACGTACTTTAGTCGTACATCTTACTACTGCCGTCTTAAGCTCATTCCAAATCGCATTTATATCACAATCGTAATTTGGAACAAGCGAAGCCAAAGCAACATTCAACTTACATGAATATTCTTCCCAAACTGACTCACACTGGAAATGAGCAGACCTTACTCCAATCATACACTCAGTCTTTTTTACTCTTTTGTACCAAGCTTCTGCTAAATTCATGCGCGAATCAATAAAATAATGATCGTTCGTACTTCAGCTCAGTTCCACGTCTCACTCTTGTATCGACAACCACACTTCGCAAACGCTCATCACTATCAACTCAATCACACTTCTCTGATTTAGAGTTACATTGTATAAAATGTATAAAAACGTTTAAAGCATGAATTAGTAACGAAGAGCGAAACAAAAACCTAATATCCTATAGCCGTTATCATTTACTCTATCATTACTAAATA
Organism: Nebria ingens riversi; assembly: GCA_018344505.1. NCBI lineage: Eukaryota > Metazoa > Arthropoda > Insecta > Coleoptera > Carabidae > Nebria > Nebria ingens. The sequence goes on along the minus strand of JADQWA010000278.1, from coordinate 13,692 downwards.
CTCCTAGTGCAGTTTCATTAGTGCTCTTCTTAGCACCAACCCATCCGCACAGACAATCAACCTTTCACCGCGATCACAGATATGCGGTACACTAGACATCTCATTCCAAAATCTTTTTGTCTCTGAGTCACACTCCGACTCATTCGGACCATAGGCGGAAATTATAAAGATTTTAATCAAACCTACTTTCATTCTGAGCCAGAGTATTCTCGAAGATACACATTTATAATACTGAATACAGGATTTCATTTGCTCCCTGACAAGTACTCCGACACCTTGCCTAGCATGCTCATTCCCATTTACACCAGACCATAAACTAAACACGCCATCTTCATCCTTAGAACTACACCCTTTCTTCTTAGTTTCACACACAGTCAACATCAAATCCACATCTATGCATAAAATGCAAAAGTTCATCCTCTTTACCGTTTATTCCTCTAAGTTTTCAAGTTGCAAACTTCCCTTCATTTAATTTGACATTTTCTCCTGCGTTAGCTCTATCTCTATAACAGTTTTTTTTTAAGGAAATGGTTTAGATCGGTAAGAAGAGTAGTCGGGGCAGCTTACAGGCAATAAATAATATTTACAAAAAGAATCAGTCGTAATTTTCCAATAAACCAATTGGTTTTATGAATTTTTATTATTCGAACCAAGATAACCGTCATGGTTATATTTTGGTACATATGATATATAGCAGCTTTGATAATCACATTAATGGTGTATTAGTTAATTATTTATTTACTAAATATTTCAGTGAAATAATGATATATTATTCCAAATAGATACATTTGTTGGGTATAAACAGCAGCCTTTGCCTTAGAATAATATAGTATTTATTTGATGATTAGTAGACATTTCTAAAATAAAAATTCCAATTTTTCAGGTGCTTCGGTTATCCGTATGATGAATCATTTTTTAACAGAAGCAGTCTTTAAAGAAGGTTTAACATTTTATTTAAACAGCAGGTACTGTTACAATGTATAAGTCTCCCTTAACATTATAATTATTATTTTATTAATGATTACATTAGATTTGAATATCATCTTTTCTGTAGAAAATACCACAACGCTGAACAAAACGACTTATGGGAAGCCCTAACTATCCATGCACATAAATACAAAATTCTACCCGCAAATTTTACAGTAAAAGAAATTATGGAAACATGGACCTTACAAACCGGTTTTCCCGTAGTAACAGTTAGCAGAAACTACCAAAACAGACAAGCTTCTCTTACCCAGGAACGGTTCTTACTCCTGGAAAATTCCAACAAGTCCACGGATCAGCTGTGGTGGATCCCGATTACTTACACTACACAAAAAGAACAAAATTTTAAGAACACTGCCACGAAATTATGGATGACGCAAGAACATAGTGCAATTATTCCTGATATTAGTGCCGAAACATCAGATTGGGTAATAGTTAACGTACAAGAAACTGGTTACTACCGGGTAAATTATGATCCAACTAATTGGAAGATGCTTACCAAACAAATGACTGACAAAGTGAAGTTCAAGGAGATAGATGCTACAAATAGAGCACAGTTGTTAAATGATGCATTGAACTTGGCTCGAGCAGGCAAATTAGATTATGACATAGCCCTAAATGTATCAAAATATTTGATTCATGAACGAGAATTTGTACCGTGGCAAGCTGCTTTTTCTGCTTTGGCATATATTGACGTTATGTTCATACGAACTGGACATTATGATAAATTCAAAGTAATTATTTACAGATTTTTATCAAATATATATATATTTATATATATATATATATAATATATATATATATATATATATATATATATATATAAATATAATTATAACATACATACATACATACTTACATACATACATAACCTCATGCTTATTCCCATCATATAGGATAGCAGAAAACCCTTTACATTCATTCGCATCCTGACAATCTTTCGCCATTCAATTTTATTCTTAAAAACTTCATTCGCCTCATTCTGATTCATTAGATTTTCCATAGTACAACTTTCCTTTCGCGCGACTAATTCTGAATCATATTCATCCACTTATACCGAGAACGACCCCGCATCCTCACACCATTCATCTCGCCCACGTAAATTCTTTTTGTTAATCTTTCATTCGACCTTCTTTTAACATGACCATAACACCTTATTTAAATTACACTTATTCTGCGTACGTCATTTTTTTAAATATCGCACTGCTTATACCCTCCACGTATTTTTCTGTCTGTCTCTCTTAGATACACCACAAATTCCTCTAAAAAATTCATTTACACAGCAGTCACGCGTTTTTTATGCTTGGTAAGCCAAACTCAACATTCATTTCCATACACCAACGACTGCACAAGTACAAAATTGTACACGCATAACCTATACCAGCAGATCAAATTAATCACACTACTCTGATTTAGAGTTACAATGTCCCATGTATAGGTGTGTGACTTAATATGCGTAAAGCATGAATTAGTCACGAAGAGTCCATATTCCAAAGGAAAAGCTAATATCCTACAGCTGTTATCATTTAATCTATCATCACATGCAATAATGGAGAGAGTGCTAAGATAAAACGCATAAGTTCAGTTGATAAAAAATAGATAATAAATTTACAATAACTCTTAAATTATGTATTACAATTATTCTTCACGGGCTTTCATCTAAATTAGAACGATTTATTACATATATTTAAAGAAAAAAACTAGTAAGTAAATCTCTTTCGGGGGGCAGAGAGATTGAACCACAAAACGTATTTTCTGGGTACGGCCTAGAACGAAATCTATGTCTACTTATGCTGGGTTGCAAGAAACTATTATTATTCAATAACGCTTAGTGGTTTATTAAACTATGCAATAGTGTTGTAGACTGTCGCATGAACGTTGATTACCGTTATCCATTCCCCAAAAGTATTTCTAACTTAGAGATTAATCTTAAAAATGCCTATTGGTTGTTTAAGTTTGAAGTTTTGAATCTAACCTACGAGGGTGGTCTAAAAAGTTTCCGACCTAA
>JADQWA010000278.1:0-10600 GCA_018344505.1 Nebria ingens riversi | reverse complement strand
AAAAATAATTGAAATTTTTACCAGGCATTTTTATGCAAATACACATCAAAGTTTTATTATTTTTTATTTAAAAAAACTTAAAACGAGTTTGATGGTTTTCCTTAATAACTAGGTATAAGTTTAATTTTATGACCAGTTGAACTTCAAAATGTTCCGGATTTAATATATTAGTGTACTATTTTAAACTAAAATAATATTTTTAATTGGGTTGCTTTATATCAATTATGATAGATAGCAAGCATTTATTAATTTTAAATAATTCTTTATTCAAATGTTTGTTTTTGTGCTTTTACTAAAAATATTCGGTATAGTAGCCGTTAAGAAAATTGGAACAAAATTGCTAAATTTTTATTATCTCTATTAAGTGTACAATAGATCGCTACAAAGAACATTTTCTAAAATACTTTAGTATTTCTTTAACAATAACGTCGAACACTCTTTCAAAATTTATACTACTCGTTATTTTTGGTGGTTCCCATGCAAATACTTGCTATACAGCGTTATTCAACTGCAAATGTACACAATTGTATAACATTTGACTTGGGTTTTCCAGAATTATATAACATCCGTTTCCATCTTTACATATGACAGCAATAGTGTTTTTATTAAATAGTACATAGGAATTAACATAAATATTTGTATATTTTGTAAATTTGGCTATATTAGACGAGCATAATTATAAAATTATACAGCATTTTTTTCAATCCGAGTACAGGTTACAGGACCGCTTTTGTAACCACACCGATCTTGCACAATACCCAATTTTTTTGTGGTCAATATTTAAGGATTGGTTCCCATATTATAAAGAATATATTGTATTAAATTCATTATGATTTCAACCGTTAACGGATGTGACATTCCAAGTTATATAATTATTATGTTGAGACAATTTTAGCAATACTACTCCACCGTCAGTAACCGCAATAAACATCTCACTCATTTCTATTATACACATAATGTGGTCCAATAAATACTAATCCAGGGATGTTCGGATGATCTTTGTGAGAGCTACGCCATATTATATAATATTATATAACTAGATATTGTTGTATTGTGTACTCCCTAAAACACGTCTATTACAAGATACGCATCTGATTGCATGATTATTGTTTAGGATTACTTACTCGCAATAATTCATGGATTATATAAAGATATTGGTTTTCATGATAAACCGACCGATTCGCAGTTGACTATCTACAAACGTATAGATGTGTTACATTGGGCGTGCATGTTGGGTTTCGAGGATTGTGTTCGTAATTCCGTTACACAATTTCAAAATTGGCGTAATTTACCTGGTCCTGATCAAAATAATCCGTGAGTTTTTCTTCCAGTTCTATTTTGATTGGAAATCTAGAGCTTATTTTTGAAGGATCATTATAAAATCAAAAATTGTGCTCAATTAAAAAAAATATATTTGTAGAATTTCTCCAAACTTAAAAAGCATTGTCTATTGCACCGCCTTACGAGTTGGAGGTCAGGAAGAATGGGAATTTGCATGGCAGCGTTATGTTAATGCTAATGTTGGATCAGAAAAAGAAATTTTGATGAGTGCTATGGGATGTTCAAGAGAAACATGGATTCTTAGCAGGTATTTTCAGAAAAAGTTAACTTTTAACCAAACTTTAAAGAGGACACTATGGATGGTGTAGCGCACAAATGGGGCAAAAATTAAACTTTTGAGAAAACGCGGTTTAAAAGTTTAAGTTTCTAGATCAAATCAACATTATTACTAATTTATATAAAACAACCATTGGTTTCGCCAATGCCTAAAGTTTGGCATGTCGAGTTTTTGAATAAATAAACAATATATTTATAGCAATTAAAGCAACAAATAAATCAACAAAGGCATAGTAATCAATCAAAGATATCTTTATTCATATCTTGGTTATTATAAAAAATATACGCTGGTGATTTTAAGTTAGAATAACCAGGTACTACAATTGTGCACATTGGATTGTTACGTAAAAATTTAAACTTTCTACGTACTTAACACAATTTCATCCGAAAGTGTACTTTCAACATTTGTGCACTACACCATCGATATGTTCTTAGCAAACATTCCTAGGAAATCAAATTATCAATTTAGTTCAATGTTATTCTCATAAATATCTTTGTTTTAACATCGAAGCAATTATAAGTAATGTGTGTTAATTATCTTTAGATATTTAGACTGGGCAGTAACTGATAACTCAGGTATAAGAAAACAAGATGCTCCTCGTGTATTTGCAACTGTAGCAAGCAATTCTATTGGACAAGATCTTGCATTTAACTTCGTAAGAAGTAATTGGCTTCGAATCAAAGACTAGTATGTAAATCACTTAGCCACGTCTATTCATTTTACTGAAGCTTATATTTTTTCAGTATGGGATCTTCTCTATCAGTTATAAACAGTATTGTTAGAGTATGTACTAAACAACGAAATACTGTGTTTGATGTAAAAAATGTAAGTACTTGATAAATTAGTTTTTTTTCTGCCTAAAAACTAATATTAGCTTTATTAAGTATAAGGGTTTAATTTAAAGATCGTTGTGCGATCTAGTTAGCATTAACGTTAAAGACTGCGATGCAATGAAGGTAATACACGAAACGTACACTATTGCTCAGAAAGAAATGTCCACCCAAACTAAGCACTGTACGACAGCGGCGTGCACGTAATTTTTTACCGTTCTAAGATACAAGAATTGCTTAATTCCTTATAGTCCAACGTACAATGACGAGGGACCCTGAGAGGAGCGGCATCCTACGTCATTGCTGTATATTTAATATTGTTCGGCACATAGTTGCTCATATATGATATATCACTTTAACAATACACAAAAATAATAAAAAGTTGGTAGGAAATGAATATCATAGATATTGTTTCGTTTGTGCTAAAGTTAAAACTACCCGTTTCTCCTTTTGACACAGCAGGTATTTTAAATAAACTTCGAACGGTATTGAACTCAACTTTATTAGATTGTTAACACACAGAAAAAACACATAAATGCACAGCATACAAAAGTTGCTACTTGACCACTGCAAAAACTAACAACCAACTTCTCCGCTACAGTACATAGTTGCCACACGTTTACAGCGTTGTCGCATGTTACAAACACATATTTTAATAATAAACTATATAGGGAGATGGTTTTTCTTATTGTTAGTTATTTGCCGTAGGTTCAACGTTTCACCAAAGTAATGTTAATTAAGTAGAAAACAGAGCACAAACTTTATTACTTCTGAGACACATACATATCATTCTACCATTTTCTCTAACTCTCAAAGGGAGGGTCTTCTCGTGAACCCGTTGATTCCTAGGAGGTGCTGCCATCTGTACTACCAGTGGCGGCGATGTAAAGAGGGCTTGTTATATGCTCCTCTTCTGGTTTATGCTGGCGTCCTCGCGCAAGAACCAGCTAGAACAGAACAAGATTTCTTCTTTGGTCTTCCACGCTTTCTTTTCTCTACGACAGGTACTGGCAAAACGGCGAGTGGCTCGCCTGATACAATGAAAGGAGTGAGCTCCGACGTGTGCACTTTACACAACGGCTCGGTCGGTCGATCTGGATCTGCAAGTTCATACGAAACCGGCCCAACAGATCGTAGGATTTGATATGGTCCATCTCGTTTTGGCATGAATTTGTTGGTAATGCCTTTGGTGGCATTGCTTAGGGAATGAAGTTTTAGGAGGACTTGGTCTCCGGGAAAGTACAAAGGAGCAGGTCTGCGGCGTAGGTCAAAATATGTTTTCTGTTTCTCCTGCGCTCGCTCGAAGGTCTCCTTGGCTTCCATCAAGGTGTCGTTGAGCTTCCGAAGATACGGGGTAAGTTGTGGGACGAAAATTTCTGCAGTCATTATTTGCGTTACGTCATTGCTTACGTCAAAAGCGTTCTTCATTTCACGGCCGAAAGTCAAGTAGGCGGCCGAGTGCCCTGTATTTTGACAAGTACTTGTATTAAGGGAGAGAACGGATGGCAGAGAGCTTAGTATCCCATTTGCCATGGTCTTTCCCCACAATAATTGCAAGTTGCGGTTTCATATCGCGGTTCTTCCGCTCTGTTGGATTGGATTCCGGATGGTATATGTATGTAAAAGATTGTTCGATACCCAGGATGAATGTCATCTGTTGTAGTATCGCACTAACGAATTATCGCTGATTAACCTTCAGGGAAATCCATAACGTAAGAAAACTTCTTCTACAAGTAGTTTTGCAGTCTCAAAGGCTGTGGCGGTAACCATGGGGAATATCTCTACCCATCTGGTGGATACATCCGCTACGACTAAGATCCAAGTATTTCCTCGTTCAGTAGCATAAGCTGGGGTTTGCAATAAGCCAGCGGGTTTCATATTGGTTGTTTTATATCGTTGACAATCAATGCATTTGCTCACGTATTCCGTAACAAATCTTCTTAGTCCAGGCCAAAAGTAGCGTCTCTTGATGCGCTGAACTGTGCGTTCGACACCATTGTAGCCGGCTGTGGAGGCGTCATGCATTTCTTGTAGAACACGCTGACGACCATCTGCAGGAACAACTAGTTGTGGTTCTTCACAGTCGTCTTCCACGTCATAATGATACAGTACTCCATTTTACATTATATATCCTCTTTCGGTCCAACGGATAAAGTCTTCATTTGGAGGGTCAGCTTCGAATGCGGCAATGATTTTCTTCAAATCAGGGTCTTCAATCTGTTCTGCCTGAACGTCTCCTGCGGTTTGTTGAGGTAGCTCAACAGCAACGAGATTGATATCGGTGATGTCTTCTGGTTTGGGAGGCCTGGAAAGGGTATTGGCTACCACATTTACTCTTCCTGGCGTATATGTTATCTTGATATTGTAATTCTGCAATTCTAGTGCCCACCTCGCCAATCGTCAGGAGGGAGTTCTCAGCGACATCAACCATTTTAGGGGTTGATGGTCAGTGGATACGTTAATTTCTGCACAATCGACATATCTACGAAATTTCTGTAAGGCCCATACTATCGCGAGTGCTTCACGCTCGGTGTTGTTGTAATAACGCTCTGCGGGTAACGACAACCTGCTGGCGTACTCGACAGGACGCTCATCTGTGTCAGATCCTTGTAATAAGACGGCGCCAAGAGCGTAGTCGCTAGCATCCGTCCTCAAAGTGTACGGTATAGTAGAGTCTGCTTGTCGTAAGATCGGGGCTGCCGTTAGAAGATCCATCAACTTCGTGTACGCAATCTGCTGGTCTGCCTCCCACTTCCAAGTAGCCTTGTTCTTCGTTAAGTTTGATAGTGGTCGAACGATTTCAGAGTAGTTGTCGATGAAACGTCGATACCAAGAACATGTTTGTAATACGGAGAATAGTTCTTTTTGGTTCCTTGGCCTAGGCCGGGTTACGAAAGCGTTGATCTTCTCTGGATCCGTCTTAATACCTTCGGATGTAAGTACGTGACCCAAATACCGCACTTTGGGTTTTCCGAAATGACACTTATCGCGATTCGCACGTAGCTGAAAAAGTCTTAAATGTTTAAACACCCTGTCTAAGTCACACAAATGATTTTCAAAAGTGTCTGATAAAATAACGAGATCGTATAGATAGGCAAACACTTGTACGCCATCTAATCCCGTACGGAATTTATCAATTAGACGCTGGAACGTAGCTGGCGCGTTCTTCAAACCAAAAGGCATACACCGGAAACGATACGTACCGAAAGGGGCTATAAAAGCAGTCTTGTCTCTATCTATATCCCTCACGTTGATTTGCCAGTAGCCGGTGCGCAAATCTATTGTAGACATGAAGCGGGTCTGTTTCGCCTCATGCAACACATCGTCAATCCTTGGCATGGAATAGGAGTCACTGATTGTCACAGCATTAATCGTCGATAGTCTATACAAACTCTTATATCTCCGTTCGCTTTTGGTACTTTTACCACTGGCGCAGCCCAAGGTGAATCGCATTTTTCTATCACCTTGAAGTCTAACATCCTATCGATTTCTTTTCGCAGTTGCTCTTTCTTTGTGGTCGACAACCGGTAAGGTGGAACTGCGATAGGTGGTTGGTCGGGTATGACAGTGATACAATGTTCGGCATACGGAGTAGGACCTCCCCTTAGATTGAACACTCCTTGATGTTCCTCAAGTAAGCCGTTACACATTGCACGCTGATTTGACGTCAGGTTCTGTCCTTCATCCATTCGCAAATGGATTTCGTGAAACACGTTTACCTCTGAAACGGTCTGTGTATTACTGTTTAAGGTATGCATTTCGCAAAATGAGTATGTTTCGTTTGGGGCATCCCTGAAATTCCAGGTTCTCTGTCCAACATCGAGAATGATACCCAACGAGGTAAGGACATCCGTGCCCAATAGAGTTTGGTTGTCAGTTGTATTTGGAAAAACAAACATGTTGATATTCATTGTTCTATCTTTTATAGTTATGGTGACATTGGTAGTGAGTACGCTTTTCTCGGTCGGCACTCCATCTGCAAGAGCTAAGGTTATGGTTTTTGAAACGAACTAACACCGATCTCGTACTAGTTCGTACAAGCTATGTCCCATGATGCTTTTGCTTGCACTGGTATCAGCAGTGGCGACTCCTTCAAGGTCGTAAATACTGACAGGAAGTAAAGGGCGATTTGTAAGTGAAGCGTTTTCCGAAATAGTAACAGTGTTAAATTGTGCGGGTGTTGTACGATTACCCGTTTTACACTTAGCGTAAATTGATCTGATCACTCCTGGGGCACCGCATCCATAACAAGCGATTTCCGGTCTATCTGATGGTGGAGAGGGTTTAGGGTTTAAAGCCTTGACTTCCCCACCGCTTACCCTTTCTCTTTTTCTTTGAAGTGTTCTACACTCGCCCATCGTATGTCCTGTATTTCTACAATAGTTGCAGCGAGTCGTTGACTTTTCTTTGCCGTTTTGGACAATTCTCTTTTTAGGTTGAATCTGTGCAGATTTCTTCTCTTGGCTTTCTTCAAATGCCTGCTCGACGATTCTACTCTGTGAGAGTAATTCGTTGAATGTAGTGACAGTATCACGGGGGATTCTCTTTCGAATTCGTCTATTCAAAAGTCCGAACAACATATCCAGTTGAACCTTTTCAGTTAGGTTATCCGGAATCTCGGATAAAAGGGCTCTAGCACGACTGATGAAAAGATCCGTAGGTGTCGTGTCGTCTTGCTCCCTTTGGAACAGTTCTTTGTAGATCTGGAAAGGTGCGCGTTTTCGTCCGAATGCAGCTCGTAATGCATCTGTGGCGTCTTTTCCAGGTACCAGTAGTAGCTTTAACGCCTAACCACCAGGTTGCAGCGTCATCTGTGAGTAGAATAGATAAACCTTTTAAAGCATTCTCTTCACTTACGTTTGCGCAGTCTCGATATACTTCCACAGCAGTAATGAATACTTCAATGTCGCTCTTCATGGCACCACTAAACCGAGATGTGCACTTTACGAAGTTTCCCGACCTTGGGTCTCCATAATGTTTACCGGAGTTGGGGTTGTCTCTCGCGGTGTATTGTCAGATTCAATGCTTGAAATTGATCATCCGTCAATGTAATAGTAGACATGGTTTGTTCGGTTGTTCTCTTTGGTCGGTCTCTACTACGTTTGTCGGTAATGGGCATAAAGTTAGTACACTTTAACATATATGCACACAATGTATTAAGTTTATTGCAATGGTTTGACTATGTACCGCACGTTCGCGATTTTATCGACGTGGTAGAACTATATTTAATGGACGCGTATCCGGACCGTATGCGCGCGCTCCGTAGCGTTCGCGCTAATTCTAACCTACAATCACGCACCAAATATTGGGATTGCAACCGCAATACCGCGAGTCAAACGCACAAACACTTTAATTGCACTTCAACCCCGAAACAAAAGTCAATATAGCAATAGTAATGTCCGCAAAACTCGTTTGCTATGACGAATGTTTGATACAAGCACAAAATGAACAAGAACTCAACGTGGAACTCAAATCCTCAACTAACACACTTGGTAGTTCGTTTTCTTTTGGTAGTACGTTGGGCGCCAGATATAGGGAGATGGTTTCTTTATTGTTAGTTATTTGCCGTAGGTTCAACGTTTTACCAAAGTAATGTTAATTAATTAGAAAACAGAGCACAAACTTTATTACTTCTGAGACACATACATATAATTCTACCATTTTCTCTAACTCTCAAAGGAGGGGTCTTCTCGTGAACCCGTTGATTCCTAGGAGATGCTGCCATCTATACCACCAGTGGCGGCGATGTAAAGAGGGCTTGTTATAACTACAGTTATACAACACTCTCCCACCTGAGACATTACAACAATGCATGTCTTACAAAATAATACATATTAAATCTACATTAAATATCTATTCGGACGCTTAATTTGCCGCCCACAACGTGACACTCGCGCACCCATTTTCACGTCACCAACACTATTCTCACTAGGCACGTGCGCTGCCATCTCAGGAAATTGCTGTTCTTCCGGTTTGGATTTGTTGTCTCCTTCGTCCTTCTGGTCGGTTGAGCTGCTGATGCATTCAAGTGGGTAGATCCGCTGAATCGATCTTAGCAACAGACCGTTGGTAGCCTGCACACGATTTAACCGCACGGCATTATCATTTCTCGGGAGCAGTTCCACAACCCGACCCAGGGGCCAGTCCATACGTTTAGTATTGTCATTCCCGATTAAAACGATATCACCAATCGAAACACTACGTGTCTTTTTCGCGGTAAATTTCTGTTTTAACTGGCCAAAATATTCTGACCGAAACCTACGACGCAAATCTTCCCACACCTTCTGCAGATACTTTAGACGTCGCTTTAACGAAACGACGTCCACAAGATCACAATCCGGAACGCCGGTCTCCGTTAGTTTGCCCATGAACATCGCCGGAGTTAACGGAACTAAGACACTAAGTTCATTCGAAACGTAAGTTAACGGAAGCGCATTGATTATCGCTTCACAGTGACAGAGTAATGTATACAATTCTTCACCATTTATACACGCTCGTCCTAACACTCTTTTTAACAATTGCTTACCTAGACCAATCAACCTCTCCCACCATCCGCCCCACCACGGTGCGCTGCTATCTCAGGAAGTTGAGGGCGAGTTGAATTGCCAAGTGATTCTTTGGGCTGTACTATATTGTTCTATCGTTTTCCAGTCAAGTTCGTTAAATACGTTCTCTGCACCAACAAAATTAGTACCGTTGTCATTATATATCACGTTAGGTCTTCCTCTCCTCGAGATAAATCTTCTTAGTGCTAGCAAGAAGTTACTCGTTGATAGCGAATTGACGTCATCTAGATGTACTGCTCTGTATACTCCGCATGTGAATAAGCAGATCCAAGCCTTTTCAAACTAAACGCTAAATCTATGCCTGACTTCAAACGTCGCCACATCTCTGACTCGATTCATTGTTAGAGGCGGTGTTGCAGCTTCCATTTTCTTACACGAATGTTTCTTGCAGGGTACACACTTGGATATAACTGAACAGATTGTACGTCTCCCTCCTAAAATCCAATACTTTTCTCTTAGTATACTAATCATTCCCTGAAGGCCGACATGACAAGACTTCACATGAAGCTCGAAAATTAATTAATTTATGACGGGATGTCGAGCTGGTAACACGAATGGAAAACGGAAATCATGCACGTCCTTCCGATTGGAGATTTTGGTTCGAACACGGAGCACGCCATTCTCATCTTTGTAGATGTCAATCGATGCCACTCGTTTATCATTCTCACAGAAAATCGATTCCCTTTGAATGATTGAAATTAAGTTCTTCGCTCCCTCTTCGATTTCTTCCACTGACAATTCCCCTTTTCTTCTATCATGTCGGTTTACAACGTTGTATTTGAAGCGACGAATCCAAGAATTCATTCGCACTATTCGATTGTACCTTGAGAAATAATGACCATATCAGATCTCGGTTTCATGATTGATCATGATGATGACATGTCCCTTCTTTCTTTTTTTGATGATCTCTTCTTCATCGCAGAAAGGTTCCTCTTGTGGCCAACTTTCTGCCGGAAACCGGAGCCATCATGGGCTTTCCCACTTTTTAGATTGCACTAAATACTTGGGCGAACAACCACGCGAAGGTAGGTTCGCTGGGTTTATATCCCCAGGAACATGTCGCCCTTCTTTCTTCTGTGTAAATATTTTCTCTAGTTCTACCTCTAAAGGCGAATTTGTTTCAAAGTGTCCGTTTATAACATCAATTGGATTAAGGCCAGTAGAGCTGTCGTTTGTGTTGTATGCTAATACCGAAAAGTTTACTTTATTTTGGATAGCCTTAATTTTAAAGTTTTCTTGTAGATTAAAAAGTCGAATGTGTTCCATGTACAATGGAATCGTTCTACAAGGCCGTTGGAATTCGGATGCTGTGAGCCGGTAAAGTGCATTTCGATTTTATGTAAAATAAATAATTCTTTCAAAAGGTTATTTTTTAATTCTACACCGTTATCCGATATAACTAATTTGGAGATTCCATGGTGTGAGAAAAATCTTGTTAATTTAATACATATATAAATTGCATTTTTTGACTCGATTCGATAGGCTTGGGCGTATTTGGAAAATGCGTCGATGATTGTGAGGAATTTACAATTCTCTTAACTTAAGCTATCTATATTGATTGTGTCGAAGGGTTTGCTGGGTGTTGG